>PVKA01029592.1:0-28159 GCA_004027165.1 Ctenomys sociabilis
GCAGGAGGCCTGGGACGCAGGAGGCCTGGGACGCAGGAGGCCTGGGACGCAGGAGGCCTAGGACGCAGGAGGCCTAGGACGCAGGAGGCCTGGGATGCAGGAGGCTTGCCTCCCAGCTTAGTGCTCGCTGTCCAGAGCCATTCATACTCAAATCTTGGTATCTGGGGACTTTTCTATGCCTGCTTTCCTTTCTGGAATATCAAGGCTGCTACTGGTAAGCCTGAAAATTACCAGGATGTAGACTAAGAGTAAGCTGAAGCCAAGGGTACCCACTGAGCGGATAGAAATGTGGCTCTAGTTCAGTTCTACTTGATGTAAGAAATAGGGTCTTTCTCACAAACTCCAGTTAGGTCCCCACAACTTTACACTAGACAAGGCCTAGGCCTGAGCTGGGCATCATTGGCTACACATGGACAGCTGCAGGCAGCAAGGCGTTGGCCGTGTCTTGCTCCTGCCCTCCACAGTGGGGCCCTGGAAGGCTGTGAGACGCTGCAACCCACCTCCATCAACCTTCACAAATGATTTCAAGGCCCATTTAGCCTGACATCGCACTCTTAATTGTACGCTTTTCCTTCTTCAATTAGCAGAATAACTCTTCTCCAGCTTTAGTATATATTCAACACGTCGTACCAGTATCCAGATCATAATCACTAAGCAAAATTTTCTAGTGGGATCAGTAACTACCCAGAGTACATCTGGCCACTGTCCTCAAGGCTTTCTGGGGTTTTCTAAAATCAAAAACAGAATAGCGAATATCAAAATCTGAGAGAACATAAAGAATTTTTTACTCGTGAAAAGTTTAATTATCTACTCCATTTGAGAACTTCATGTCTATTAAATATTTCATTATCTTTCTTAATGCTAGATGATACAACCTAGAAAACTATCATGAATGATAGCTAACAAGGTGTTGGATCACCTAAATACCTCAGTGGGAAAGAGGCTGAGACCTGCTCTTTGGTGGCAGTGGTGGTGGTGGTGGTAATGGTGGTGGTGGTGGTGGTTTGTGGTACTGAAAATTGAACTTGGGACCTTGCACTTGCCAGGCAGGTGCTTATGCCACTGAGCTACAAGGTCTGCTCTTCACAGCCATTTAATATTTAAGTACTACTCCTTCTGGAGCAAGTGCACAGTTCCAATTGCCCCCTCGCCCCCCACCCTCAAAGAATATCCAGTGGCCTCTCCTCTCCTCTTTTAAAACCTCTCAGTTCCCTCCTCTGCCTCTGAGCTTGTTAGGTGCCCTCTTCCTGATGTTTCGCATTTGTAGTGCTCCTTTTGCCCAAATGCTTTTTAAGCATTATCTCATTAATCCTCACAAATGAAGCTTTTAACAAAATCTAACATTAGCAAAAGATGATGAAGAATTATCCTAAATAATCAACATTAAAGACTTTCCTGTCAAAATAAGTAGAAAAGGACATTTTCCAGCACAAGACTCCTGATTTTTATTGTTTATTCATGTACTCACTAATTTGCAAAATTCCGTAATCCACAATGGGTTCCCCTGTCATTAGTGCTAATTAGTGGGATTCTACTGTACTAATAAATCAACATTACTCAAACACAGTGCTTGGAGATATGGGTTATAATGCATTCCTGCATAAGAATTTTGTAAAAATTACATGGTGGTTCACCACGACAGCCCTGATTTTCACTGATAGGATTTTGATGTTGATTCTGCTCTACAGCTGTTTCTAATCATTGCAGAACCATCCTGGGCCAGACTCATGGGGAGAGGGAAGGAGGGCAAGGCAGAAGGCCCTCAAGGTCACTACCAGGCAGCGGCTTGGAGCCCAGGCACCCGGTCAAGGTCACAGACACAGCCAGTGCAAGAGCTCCCTGGGGTCTCTGTGGCCTTGGTGCACATGACCCTGGGGGCCTTTCTGGCCACCTGCTGGAGGTCTGATGGTATTATTGAATATGTTCCCCATGAGTCGGGAACTGGGTGCCCCTGTGGCAGTGCACCCTGTGGGAGGTGGTTAGCCCTGGAACTCATGCAAGTCCCATTGCCTGGCTTCCTGTCAGGTTGCATGGCCTCTCCTTTGTGTTCATGCTCCCCTCATTATGATGCCATGTGCTCAGGAGGGTCCAGCAGAGCTAGCACCATGCACATTCAGCCATTTGTACCATGAGATCTAGAAACCTTTGTGCTTTATAAAGTAACCAACTTTGGGTACTTTTCAACAGTAACTGAAAACTGACCCATGCTCTGCATTTTTCATTAATGTGAACAAACAGCACCAGTAAAATCTGTCTTTACATGTCCAGAAATATCTGTGCTTTTCCTCTGGCTCCCTTCATTTTCCAGTTTTACAACAAGATCCTTAATTGTTCTCACCTCACTAACTTTGTGCTCCTCCTTTTTCGTTGCTGGGCTATGAACTGCAGGCTTTTCACTCCTAGGAATTTGTATGATATTTTTCCTCTAGGGATCTTCCACTCATTAAATCAGAAGCTGTAGTGAATATGAAGCTCATCCATTTGGGGGCATTTTTCTGACCTGAGACTCATTTAAGGACCAGCATGCCTTTCTTTCAACTCTGCACATCACTGAATTACACTGGAGGAAAGTGCTTTCTTGGCCAGTTGGCGCAGCGGAGCCCTACACAGCACCGATCCACCTCTGCAGGAGACCTTGCTAGGCCTCCTATTCTCTGGTTGGCAGAAGTGGTCTGTCAGTGGGTGCAAGGCCTTTGGATGCTGTAGTTATTTTAGAGAACAATATTTAGAAATGGCTATACAAGGCCTGCGGCGTCCCTGCACCCTCATCAAGGGGCGGGTGGCAAAGGACAGTACTTACAGCACAATTGTGTCAAACCAGCCAGTGTGTGGGAGAAGGGGATGTGGGTTTCCCTCTCCTCAGTCTTGCTGCAGAGGGCAGGCATGCCTCTATGAGGTGGGAGATGAGACTTTGCAGGCCATCTTGCAAGAGGCTCCTAAGTCCTGTGGGTCTGATTCCCTCGGCAGTCCCTTTGAATTGTAATTATTCCTAAATTGTTGTGATTTTTGTAATTGAATGTATATTCATGTGCATGAATGAATATTCAATATATTGCTGCAGAGGGCATTTAAAAAACAAGCATAAATTTAGTAACCCATACCATACACAGTTTCTCAGTAGTAAGTACTTTGGCATCCACCCCTGCTCTGTCATCTAAGATGGAAGGGTGGCCTGGGTTCCACTAAGGCTGAAGGGCTCAGAGAGACTGGAAGGTTGCATTGGGCAAGTGTCCTGAAGCTGGACTGCTCACCCAAGTCTTTTGCAAAAAAGACAGTAGAACTGGTCAGGAGCACGGAGTTAGCCTGCGAGTATCAGGGGCATTGACTTTCAGTCTGTCCTTTCTCCAAACAAGTTATAAGATAAACTTTGAGGTGGCTCAGTTAATCAGGAAGTTCTGGGAGGCCCAACCTCCATGCTAGGTTAAAGGGAAGAGTAACATAAAAGCGTCCCCATTTGGCTTCAAATAAAGCACCTTACAGTGGACATACTGAATGTCAGATTTTCACGTGGGCTTATTTTTCATGTGCCCTAAATTATCCATGATGGGTATTTAGATCCATGGAAAAAGTATTATAGGACTGGCCAAATAGCTCAGCAGATTAAAGTACCTGCAAGCAGGCACAGGGGCTGGGGGTTCAATCCCCAGTCCTGCCATGCCAGCCTCACCCCCAGAGCATACTGAGATGACAATTGAGGCCGGGCCTGGTGGTGCACACCTGTAATCCCAGCTCTTGGGAGGCTGTGAACAGACAGATGACTACAAGTCCAGTCTAGTAGTGAGACCCTGACCACCCTGTAAACAAAGAGAGAAAGAAAGAAAGAAAGAAAGAAAGAAAGAAAGAAAGAAAGAAAGAAAGAAAGAAAGAAAGAAAGAAAGAAAGAAAGATTATAAGGAGCTTCTTCAACTGTTTAATATTAAAGAGGTGGGGACTATTTTCATGGCCAGAAATGTACGATCTGAGAGAGGAAGCTCTGGGCGGGGCCTGCCTGAAGCGGGAGGGGGGGGGGTTGTCGGTCTGCTGAGTGCCATGCTCGGCACGAGCACTCTTCTCCACACTGACCACTCTAACAGAGTGGAAGTGGCTGGAGAACTGCTTGGGCAGAGGGATTTTTTTTTTAATATGCTTCCAGAATTTTTAAAATCTTTATTATTTATGTATTTACTTGGTGCAGGGTCTCTCTACACAGCTCAGACTCGTAGTGATCCCCCTGCCTCGGCATCTCCAGCACCAGGACTACAGGCACACACCACCACACCCAGTTTCAGGGTGCACTCACCCCTGTGGAGCAGTCCTCCACGCGGCAGGCCCAGCACTGGGTTGTGGTGTGCACTCCTGTGGGGGGCGCTGTGCTTCATGGGGTGGAGCCAGGTCAGCAATGCTCAGCTAGAGTCAACTCCCCCCACACCACCACCACACGCAGACACACACACACACACACACGTGTATGCGCATCCGTGGGAGGAACAGCAGGATGGGAGGTGTTTCTGATGACAATGCCAGGTGGGGCCCGAGGATGCAGGGGGCAGGGGGCAGAGACCGGGGATGCTGCTAAATGCCGGATAGCAAACTGCACGGACCGCGCTCCCGCCCCACGCAGCTACCTGGCCCCAAAGATCAAGAATGCCAAAATGGAGAAACGCTGACCTCCAGGCCTGGGCGTCAGTAGTCTGCACGGGTATTGCCTGGCCACTGAAAGCGTTCTGAGTGTCCCGCGGGCTGGCGTAGGGCCCCAGGGCCTCGGACCGTTCCGTGCAGAAGATGCCGCAGGGCTGAAGCAGAAGCCCCTTTGTGTCCCTCTGCTCATCTTCATCGTCCTTTCTTTCTTTCTTCTTTCTTCTTTCTTTCTTTCTTTCTTTCTTTCTTTCTTTCTTTCTTTCTTTCTTTCTTTCTTTCTTTGGTTAACAGATGTTTCATATGGCTCTGACATCATTTTTGATTTGCACATTTATTAATTTGGCTAGCTGAGAGCAGCACCCTTTACCTGCCGAGGTGCCCCTGCACCTCAGGGCTGGCAGCACACACGTGGAGATAGATGTCACACTCTTCCATCCACCCCTGCAAAAGCACTTTTAACCCAGAGC
The DNA here is from genome assembly GCA_004027165.1 of Ctenomys sociabilis. NCBI lineage: Eukaryota > Metazoa > Chordata > Mammalia > Rodentia > Ctenomyidae > Ctenomys > Ctenomys sociabilis. The sequence continues at coordinate 5,085 of PVKA01029592.1, forward strand.
ATCGATAAACAGGGTCTCCTGATGGCCGCTGCAGTTTTGGCGTCTCTGCTACCTCGCCGTCCAAGTGGAAGGAGCTGATTGCTCTCGAGTCCATCTATGCGGCCACTCTAGGGGGAATTGTTTGGATTCTAACACGGGCCCTCACGACATCCCATTTATAGCTGTGACAAAGAAGTAAGCAATTAATCAGACATCCTTCTAACAATGCTGACCTGCCAGCATTCAAATGCTTTAATTAAAATCGCGCGGCACAGTCTGTGCCAGGGCTGAGTCTCGCAATGCCCGCCAGGCCGGAAGCACCTCTTCCTACCAGCCCTGCAGCAGTCGAGTAACGGATGTCGCCAGCGCGGGACCTCTAATGAGAAGGGGAAGAGTCTCCAGGGACGGCTTGCGCATTCTGCCGCTTGCCTGCTCTCATAGTGCCCCCCCGCTCCTGCACAGGCACTGACACAAGAGCTTCCTCACAGCGACAGGAGCCTGGCTCTCCTCCTCCTTCTTGCTCTCCCTTCTCTCATCCCATCTTCTCTCCCTCCCTCCCTTCTCTCCCTTCCCTCTCACTCCCTCCCTCCTCCTTCCTTGCTCTCTCCCTCCTTCCTCCTCTCTCTGCCTCACTCTCTGTATCTCTCTCTCTGTCTCTTTCCTTTCTTCCAGAACATAAAAGATGAGAAGCTATATCACACCCACCAGTATTCAGCTAAAGTCACCTCTGCTGCATCGAAAAGGAAAATGTCAGTGCAATTGTGAGATTTAAAAATTCTAAATATCAGTAAGCACGGAGAGTAGCTGCCAATGCTAGCTCACCCTTGTGGCAGATTTCAGCCCCTGGATGCTCCTGCCTGCTCCCCAGTCCTCCCGTCTATCTTGGACACAGAGACATGCCAACCTTAAAATGAGCAAGGGTGCACTGTCCTGCAGGTAAGGGGGATGGCGTGGGAGTGTCCAGGACACCCAGATCCTTCTGTAGAGGTCACGCTTTCCCTTGCAACTGTGCCATTTCACTGAAACGTGCCAGTGGCACTGTGCAACGCATGCCAAACTCATTCACTTGCCCTTGAATTATTGCCTTCTGTGTTTATTAATTGCCTACACTTTAACTACTAGTGTGTGCAGAGAGATTTTGTCTGGACACAACTCCACTAGCCTCAGAACCTCTAACGCTGTGTGCCTTTGATCACTGTCTCCCACATCTAGTAGTAGTCTTTTTATTCCCATATTTGGTACAGGGTCTCACTACACAGCTCAGACTCCTAGTGATCCTATTTTCAGCCTTCCCAGCTCTGGGATTATAGGCATATGCCTCCACACCCGGACTCCATCTCTGGCTCAGCACACCCCAAGAGTGGGAGGAGGCATAAGGCTTGATCCCTGGTCCTTGCAGTCTGCTGAGCTATCTTGCCGGCCCCTGCAGCAGTAGTCTTTTCTCTCACTTCTAGCCAGAGTTCTGCATCACAGGGCAGGCAGTCTGCTGCACCCTTCTACTGGCCTGTGGGCCAGCTGAGTCAGTGCTGGTCTCTCCTCCCAGGAGCCTATTCCAGAATCCAAATCAGTAGTCCCTCCTCACATCTCTCCCGTAAGTTTCTCTCCAAATATGTGTCCTCTGTGTGGCCACTGACTCGTGCCACTGCATCAGAGTCTCTCCAAAGTGGGTCCTCATTGTCAGGGCCCTGACGGAGGCCGCCGGCCTCCCCTGGCCGGCCTGGGTCTTTCCGCTGTTGACGCCCCCTCACCTCGCAGCTGCCCGAGGCCGCCCATCCCCCGCCTACGTCCCCATCCAGCCCGCTTTCAAGTCGGTGTTCCTTTCCTGTGAAGGACACAGATACTTCCCCTAAAGGTTGCAAGTTGGAAATTGGAAACTTAAAACTTCCCCTCCCGCCTTCCCATGTGTGTTTATTAAAATAATCTCTCTCCTTCGGTCTGCCTGCCTCCCACACACAATTCCCACAAGTTTTGGTTCTGGAACAATAATAGCTTTCACTTCATCACGTCGGGCTTGGTACCCTGTTAGACAACGGGTCATCTCAGCAGAGGACAGGAGCCAGGTGGCAGGAGCCACATGCCATGGAATTGTTTGAAAAAGGAATTAAGACTTTGGTCATGTAGAATGCCTGATGTCGAGACATCATTTCCTTATCTAAAGTTTCTTTTTTTTTCTTACCTTCTCCAGTGTTTCCTTCTAATTCCCTTTTATGTCTTCATCTTCTTTGTAAAAATGTAAGAATCCAGTAAGTCCAGAGAGGCTGACTGTGTGCTGCCAGCGCTAGCTCAGGCCTGCGGCAGGCTCCAGCTCCTGACGCCCCGGCCTGCTCTTGGTCGTCCCGCCTACGCTGTGTGCAAAGTCGGGCATGTGGGTCAGGGCTCTCCAGGGAAACAGAACAACAGGGTTTCCACACGCCACTTCTTTCACGGCACCTACTCATGTCATTGTGGAGGTTTCGTAAATCCTGCAAGATGGGATGGAGGCTGTAGCCCAGGAAAGGTTTCCCCAGTGCCCAGAGGCTGTCTGCTGGCAGAAATCTTTTCTGCTTGAAGGAGGGAGATCAGTCTGCTCCAGGCAGGCACTGTGCTAACTGGGTGAGGGCCACGCCCATGACGACAGCCTGCACTTTGTCTGGCGGGTACCAATTTAAATGCTAAATTCATACAGAAAGCGCCATCCATAAGTCTGTCTGACTCCATGTCTTCTCACTGCGGCCTTGCCACCCTGATGCACAAAATTACCCATCCTGATAGTGCTTCTCTAACTGTGTCCCATGGAGCCCCAGTTCCTTGGGCTGAGTACCAGTTTGAGCTGGTTTCTCTCCCAGGTATTTGTTTCATTATTAAAGGGAAGAGATAGGGTTTGAATGCAAAGCTGTTATTGTTCTCCTCCATAGTTTCACTTTCCAGGTTCTCAGGGCCTGGTGGTCAGTCATAGCCTGAAAGTAGTCATGGAAAGTTCCAGAAATGAGCAATGCCTGAATGTTGAACTGCATGCTATCCTGAGCAGCACTGAGATCTTGTACCACCTTGTGCCTTCACCTGGGACACAGCCACCCCCGTGACCCGTGTGTCCACACTGTATCAGCCCACCGGTTGTTCACTTGGTAGCGGCCTGGGCTGACGTCTACCATGGTGTTATGCCAGTGTGTGTGCTCCAGGTACCTGAACTTTACTTCATACTGGTGCAAAGGCAGGGATGAACAGGAGCACAAGCTGCAGGACAGAACACTGCTGCAGTGCATGAGCAGCAGGGCACGCTGGGATTCCAGCACTCAGAGCACACACCCCACACAAGAGCAATCCCTGGGTATCAGGTGTCTCACTCAATTCTTACAGCAATCTCAGTGGTTTGTGTCTAGTTGTTCCCCAAAGCTTCATGCAGTCATGGGGTGGACTTCTAGAGTCTGATTAAGTCATGATCCACTAGGATCGTGGGTGTGAGAGCCATCAGCCTGGGGCAGACAGCTTGGATGCTACTTAAGGGAGACAAACTAGCTCCCTGTAGCCATTGGTGCCCTGCTCCTGCCCTTTCATTCTCTGCTCTTTGTTACCACCATGAAAGGCTGTTCTCTGCCATCCCTCTGCCTTGGAGCTGGCTTATTATGGACTGAAACTTCCACTCACTGTGTGCTAAATAAACCTTTCTTCCCATCACTGTGGGTGTCAGGCATTTGTCCCAGCAATTAGAAAAGAGTAAGGGCTGACCAAATAGCTCAGAGTAAAGCACCCACAAGCAGGCACAGGGGCTGGGGGTTCAATCCCGGGGCCTGCCATGCTGGGCCCTCTCCCAGGGTGCACTGAGATAGCAATGGAGACTGGGCGTGGTGGTGCACACCGGTAATCCCAGCTCTTGGGAGGCTCTAAATAGGCAGCTCACTATGAGTCCTATCTAGTAGTGAGACCATGAACACCTTGTAGACCTTTCCCTAAGATTCAAAAAAAACAGAGAGAGAGAGAGAGAGAGAGAGAGAGAGAGAGAGAGAGAACTGAGGCAGCAGCAGCATCATTTCCTACAATAAATCACCTAGAGAATATGATATGTGAACTTCAGTATATTCCCTTTTGGTGGCGCATGCCTGTAATCCCAGCACTCAGGAGGCTGAGGCAGGAGGATTGTTGTGAGTTCGAGACCAGCCTGAGCTACAAAGTGAGCTTAAAGCCAGCCTGAACTGCATAGCAAGACCCTGTCTCAAAAAGACAAAAAAAAAAAAAAAAATCTACTTTCAGAATAAGCAGTAACTCAATAGTCTTCATCAACTCCTCCCTGTCAAGATAAACTCTTTCCCAAATCCTGCCAGTCAGGCTGGCCCTGCATCTCACCTCCATCATATCCAACTTGTTAGGGACACATTTTAGTCCATTAGTCAGAACCACAGGTTTTAGGACAATGGCTATCCTCAACCAGCCGATCCCAGAACATTTCCTTTGGATATTATGACAGGACCTGAAAGTTCCCAGGCCCGAGAAGCAATAGGAAGTCTTACTCTCACCAACTTACCTCTCTTAGCATCCAAAGCTACAGCTGACTGAATTGTTTGCTGTAGCTAAAAAGTGCTCCCAAGTGGAATTCTGTTGGACAAAAAAATGATTAAAAAATACCCAGTAGGAAACAAAGCCAAACACACAGCAGAGTGGAACTACTGTGACGAGGATCATGGGACTTGCAAAGCTGAAAGTGTTTACCATCTGGCCTTTGACAAAACTCTCCCAGTTCCTGCCTGGTGCAAAGCCTGTGCCCCCTGGAACCAAGAGCACGGGCAGCCTCCTATGTCAAGGCTGCTCTGTCGGGCCTTGATGAAAACCACCTGCTGATGTTTGCAGAGTACTGCTCACCCCACCTATAGCTTAACCAGGAGAAGAAGGAAGCACTCAGTGCTGGTGCCTACCTCCCGGACACTGAGGTCCTTGATTAAGGTGACACAGCATGTGCTTAGAACACACTCATGTCCCTCTAGGTTACTGGAAATCATCTCTGGGTAACTTACCATATCTAACACAATGTACTGTGCAGTTGGTCCTCTGTGTTATTTAGAGGACGACAATAAGAAAAAGTCAGTGCATGATTAGTACAGCAGTATCTATTGCAAGCTTTGCTATAGGTATAGATAGCAACTTCATGTATGTGAAATATTTTCCATCCCTGGATGGGGAGCCTGTAATTGCAGGGGTCAAGGGTGCGAAGACAGAGAAATGATCTTTGAATTGTTTTGGTGTCCTCAGAAAAGCCAGGATAAATACAAGCGTGAGCCACAGACTTCCATCAGTGAAAACACTTTCAGGCTCTAAAGATTGGCAGCCAGGAGCCACTCTGGATTTGGGGGCAGGAGGCCTGGCAGGAGGGGTCACTGACTGGTGTGACCCCAAGGGCAGTTCTTTTGTTTCTGATCTGTACAATGGGGTGAATCAGCTCCACTTTCTTCAGTTTCTTGTGAGGACTAAAATGCCTGGTGCAGAATATGAATGAAATAAACCACATCAAGACCTTGTGGATGCTGGACAACTGAAACTCCCACAGGAGCCAGCTCTCCTGCTGTGCGATAAACATTCAAAGGAGATGAAACCAGTATACCAAAGAGATGCTTGTCCTCCCAGTTGACGGTGGCACAATGCAAATTAGCTAAGAAATGGAGCCCACCTAGCTATCTGTCGGATGAATGGGGAAGGAAAATGTGGATGCATGTGCCGTGGAATATTATTCATCCACAAATCATGAAATCCTACCATTTTTAGTGACATGAACAAAGTGGAGATTATTTTTTAAGTAAAATTAGCCAGACACACAAAGACAAGTAACACATGCTGTCACTCTTTTGAAACTAATAGGGTCATCTCATAGAAAATTAGAAAGAGGAGCCCAGAACAGGGTAAAGAGGATGAATTAGCACTGGGTTTCTGTAGTACAAGAGAGCAGTTATTGCTTACAATAGTCTACATTTCAAAATGACTAGACGAGCATGAGCCTGCCCACCCCCCATGATGAGCACTGGAAGGGCAAAACTGTTTATTGTCCTGACTTACACATTACACACATGCATCAGACTAATGTACTGATGCAACTCTGCAAACTCTGCATGTCCATTGGAAAACATGCCTACGCGGCTACTGACGTCCGTCCTTCTCACACACACAGGTAATCTGGTGCCACCTCCCATAGTCTCCTCCATTGCCTTGTTCAGGTAAAGTCTGTGAGAGGACAGAGCCCTTTGCCTGCTCCCATGGCCTGAATGTTGGCCACTGCTACCTGAGGGCAGCCCCAGACCTGCTTTGCTCACCTGTGTGCCTGGGCCAAATCTGCTCCTTACTCAAGAAGCTTAATGAGCACATGTGGCGGTCACATAGTCCCGAGTGGTCACGTGATGGTCACGTGGTAGCTGTGTGGTAGTCACATGGTCATATGGTGGATGCACCTGACCTCTGTCTCTTAATGGGTCAAGAGGCAAAGGATCTGTGGCCATTTTCAAGAACCACTTAGCAACAGCTCTAAGCTCCTCCCCCTGCACTGCTTTTGGTTCTTTCTCCGTGGCAGAGCCAATGTTCTCATGGCCAGAGTTGTTCCTCTGCCAGTTCTCTCCTAAGGTTTTACCTAAAATGACCCCCGAGGCTCCTGGTGTCTAAGGCCTCATTGGCAGCTGACGGGCTCTTGAAGCAGTGTGATCAAGAGCAGTCCAAGTGCACGTGTAGATTAATCATTGCCGGGTCCTGATTGCTGGCCCTAGTGGATAAGGATGGGCATAGGAGCTGTGCCTCGCTGAGCAGAGGTGCCATGGAAGCAGCAGTTCAGGAGCCCTGCCTATGCTCTGACCTCTTCCCCTATAGCTCTTCTCATCTATCCACTCTCTGACCGCCATGAGCTGAGCAGGTTTCCTCCGCTGCACTTGATGCCCTGATCTTGGCCTCCTGGACGCAATGGGACCAGTGAGCCATGGGCTGAATCCTCTTAAGTCATAAGCCAAGGTCACCTTTTCCCCTCACCAAAGTCATTCTTGTCAGCTCTCTGATCACAAAGTTGGAAAACAGGCACATGCAGCCTTTGCTGTGAACAAGTGTGGGTGATGCACCAGCTCTGTCCCCACCTCTCAGCTTTTACGGTCATAGCCACAAGGGTCAGTGAGAGCTTGTGAGCTCAGCAGCTCAGCCCACCCTGCTTCTTCTGTAACCGACCCTGTCCCACAGGGCCAGCTGAGTCTGAAAACACTACTATGCCCAGGAGTCCACTCACCAGACTCCTCACCATGGTGAACACCAAGCCCCAAGAGCTCCTGTGCTGAGAAGTCTCCCAAACTTTGCACTCAGTTTTTAACATGTGGTCTGAGTTATTGAAAAACTATTGTTAGCAGATAAGAATGTAGTTCAAGAACAGAAAGCCCACGACCCAGACCCTGAGCTTGCAGGGGGGCTCTGCAGACAGAAGAGAGCAGCGCCAACGCCACCCATGCAGGAACACCGCCACCCCATTGACACTTGCTTCCCACAGGCCAGGAGCTGCTCGGTATAGATTATTAATTTCCCCAGCTTGGATCTTGAAGGTCTGCAAAGGCTCTTGGTTCGCAGCTTGCTCCTCACCTTGCCCTGGGGGAAGGTGGTGAGTCCCCTAAGAAGTGGGCTAGGTGGGGCTCCACCCTCCCTAGGGGCCTGGCTCTGAGGAGCGCTCAGAACACAACCCATTGCTCTTCCTTTTCCCACACCCTGGCCTCCACAGGATGAGCACCTTCTCTTGCCACCTTGCCCTGTCGCCGTGATGGGCTGCCTTGTCGTGCATCCAAGAGACACAGGCCAATGGATCCCGGTCAGAAACCTGGGAGCCCAGAGTCAAAATAATCCTTTTTTCTTTTTAAAGTTAGTTTTCTTACATATTGTAGAATAGTAAGGCTGGGGCTATAGCTCAGTGGCACAGTACCTGCTTGGCAAACATGGGGTCATGAGTTTGAGTCCCAGTACCAAGGGAAAAAAAAAAAAACATAAACTGTAGTATATCAATGAAAAGCATTCCCCCAAGTCCCCATGCAGCTCTCTTGAGGAGGTGCATGGGTCATTATCCCCATGGTATGAGGAGAAACTGAGACGCACAGGTCACCCCTGCAATTGGCAGCACTAGTGTGGGCCTACAGCCAGGCTGGCTCAGGAGCCAAGCCCAACACAGCTGCATCTGTGAATAGTGTTAGTGCTGAAAATCAGTTCATTAGAACACCTAGCAGCAGGCAGCAGCAGAGCAAACAGGTAAAGTAGGCAACTATGGTCCACAAAGCTCAGGGTCCACAGAGCTCAGGGTCTACGGAGCTCAGGGTCCATGGAGCTCACACCTCTTGGTCTCTGGGTCTCCTTTTTGTTGTGTCCAAGTACTCACCTGTGTTTCAAAACAGCTGGGGTTCTGGATGGATCAGTCTGATTGGCTAAAAAAATTATTAACTTTCCCTCTTAAAAAGTGACATATTTTACCCAAGGGAAGTTTCAAAATGTCTTACCTCTTCATAAGGCTGATCATTTTTCTGATAACTGCCTGGGTCTTTTTTCTTTTCAGTCACACCTAGCAAAGATATGAGTTCCTTTCTAAGATAATAAGAACAGTTCTGATTCTACTCTCATTAATATAATGATTCCATAACACAATGACAGATAAAAAGAACTTTCTTCTTATTCTACTCAAGGCTGATTTTACATAAAAATAGACCATAACTCAGAGTCTGTAATGTCTATGGAAAGGTTATACTCGTTACCATCCAAATAGGCTGAGCTAATAAAAATTATATTTGTTACAATCCAAATAGATTAACCGGCCTTAAGGGCTTAGCTATGTATTACACTTTTCAATTTTCTTATAATTAAATTAACATAAAATGGTCTTCACAAATAAATGGCTGTTTCGGAAAGAGTTAAGCTCTGTTTAACAAAAATAGTGACTCTATTTACATGAGCAGCCTCGCAGGTGTGGTGAGAGGTGGGAAGAAGACTCGAGCCAAGGCTTGGCCGAAAGACCCCTTCCTGTCCTGTGTCTGACACTGACGTCCCAGCTAAATGGCCCCTCTGGATCAAGGGGAGCACCTCCTGCTCTGTGCCCTGTGCCCCAACTGTCAGCAGGTAGGTGGAGCCTCAACTGGCTCCCAGGAAAAGTGGGGCACTCGTGCTGGGAATTTAACTCAGTGCTCAGCTTCTGGCCAGAGTCAAAGCTCACGAACAATGTTTGCTGCTGTTTCCTCGGCTGCTCTGCCCTAGTCCTCTCCAAAGCCTGGACTTTAGGTATTTTCAGCTGCAAATGTCTTTACAACACTCCTTCTGTTTGTAAAATCCATTGTCCAGAACTTTGATTTTTTTTCAGTATAGTGCTTTAGGCCTCTATGCTGAGTGGTCTTCCACACAACAGAAGATGCCCTGGAGTTGGCTGAATCCTGCAAATGTTACTGTCCTCACAAAGCTAACTAAGCTAAAACCAGTCTTTAATCTAGAAATGTGCTAAGGAAAGGTAAGAGGTAAAGTACATGACGTATCTGAGGCCATTCACAATAATCAGAGGCTTCAACCAAAGAAGAAAACACATGGGGCAAAGAGTGCTCTCATGGGCTGGAAGCCCAGATGCTGGGAAAGGGAAGGAAGATCGATAAACACCTTTAATTCCTTGTCTTGACTTCGATTCATCGAGCTGAGGATCAGCAGTACCTATCTGATTTGGAATAGGTAAATAAAGGTCACAGAGTTTATGAGAGTCAGAGGAAGCTCTGCAAACAGAGAAATAAGGAGATATGGGGACGAAAGAGGGGCCATGCGTGCCATGCCTGGAGGATCTCTGGCTGAAGGGTGAGTGGACACGGGGTCAGTGCTGGCCCGCCACTGGTCACCTCTGTATGCAGTGGCTTAGCAAGTGGTCTCGGTGAGGCAGTGTGGTCAGTGCCACCCATCTCCCATCAGGACTTCAAGCTCAATTGTCCATCAGCAGTAACACAGCAAGTAAGGCTACCTAACAATAAAATGTGGGCACTCACACCAGCAGCCCCTGATAGGTCGTCCTGACTATTTTCTTACAATACATTCTGATCATGTTGGGAGGACACAAGGCAGGCTCTTAGGGCCCATGTGGGCCTCCTGCTGCTGCCCCCTTGGGGCCGATGTGGTCCTCATTAGCACTTGCACAAAAGAACAAGCAAGGAGAAGAGAGACGATGCTCGAAGGAGTCCATTCTGCTGCCGTGGAGGCCTCTCTTGAAGCTTTGATGATAGTGCAGGTCAGAAACAGCAGTGCAACAGGGTGCCATCTGAGTCTCCGCAGAGCTCATGTATAACACACCCCTTGTCCCCGTTGCCAAGGTGTGGGCACCCTTAAGAAGATGAAAATGTTCCAGTCCAGTGTGCACCCAGGAGGCCGAGGGGTGAGGAGTACGGCAGGTTTTGTTTCATACCTTTTCTCTCCCTCTTGGTGCATAGGGTAGGAGACTTCAGCTTTCTTACTTCCCAGGAGTCTGACCCAAAGGAGATGTTCAGGAAGTGCTATTTTGAGATGTTGCATGCTTATCGCATCTCAGACACAGATCACTACCACCTAACATTAAGAAATCCTGAAATGATCTTGATCAGATCAGGCTTCATTGCTACAGTTCCTAGGAGGAGGAGACCACAAAATGCAGTGGGGTGGATAACAATGAGAGTCCCTGCAGAGGGCTGCAACAGAGGCCAAGCACAGCAGGTGTGACACCATGCACCTTCCAGCACAGGCACCAGTCGTACAAGAGTCAGGAAAGGGCCCAGCTGACGAGGCAGCCAGCAAGTGGGAGTATTTTTTAAAATGAGATGCTGGTGACACTCAGACAAGAAAAATAAGTAAGATTGAAATTGGCTCAGAGCCTGACAGGAATATTTTGATTTTTGATAAATGCCAACCTAGAGAAAAAATGTGTTCAGCACAAACTGTGTGCCTCCGTACAAGTTCAGGGCCAGCCTCACCTTGCTCCCCTAGGCTGAGGGTTCTTTTGCTCAATTCAGATAGCAATCAATACTAGGCAAAGTGCAGCTTCCTCGCAGTAGCATCTCTGAGCTTGGAACGCCAGCTGTGTGCAGCTCTGAGCATTAGAGCCCCCTTGCTGACCTCCCACCGCCAGAGCCAGCAGCTCTGCAACTCCCTAGGACGGTCCAGCCCCCAGCCCAGCAGCCCCCGGCCATTCTCCGCTGCTCGCAGTCCTTCCCAAGAATGGCTTTGCGCCCTGATCAATGGTACCAGCTCTGGCTGCTGGACACCTCCACCTCCAGCAGGCTTGAAGGTGGCCAGCTCTGTCAGTACCAGCTCAACCTGGTCTCTTGAGGGCAGAAATCCCAAAATGGTAAGATAAGCAGTCTGGAAGGTGCCTTAGTAGGACTTGTACTGCAGCTACAGCACTGGACAACAGAGGCCACTACTTAACCTGCTCAGAGGGAGAGGGAAAATATTCACAAAGAAAAGCAGGCTGGTTCATGCATGTGCAGCGTCCAGCCATCTGAGCACAAGCTTCCTGCCTGCTGGATAGGGAAGGGTCTCCTTGCTGGCCAGAGGAGGGCGACAGGAAGTCGTCACAGAGAGGCCATCAGGAAGGCTGTAGGGTACTGTCATCTGGGAAGGACCCATGAGCCGGGTTTGCACAGCTGAATAAAAGCCTCCAGAGCAGCCACAGGCATCTGATGCTGCAGAATGTAGCACGACCTTTAGGCAACTGCAGCTGTCAGCAGTAGAAGAAGTGATTTCAAATTATGTATTTGGAGAGGTAGAGCCCTTCTTCCATCCCAACCTGCACGGGTGAAGACCACATTGGATTCCAATTCCAGATCCTTTTAGCAGGCTCCACAGCCTAAATTGGCTTTGGCTGTAGAATGGGCCCCTTCAATTGTGGAGTGCTGGCTAAGTCTGCACAGGAAGAAGCGTGCATGGACACGTCACCACCCACGCGCACATTGATAGTGCACACACGCATGCACGCACACACAAGCCTTCCTGAGCTCGTGCCCAAAGCAAATGTCTGTGGCCCTGTTTTGCAGCTGTCAGCCACCTTTGCCAGATTGGCTTCCTGGTACCCACATGACAGTGTCCAGGCCTGTTCTCCAGAGTCACAGAGAGAAACCTGGGCCAGCGGAGGACGGGGCTACAGCACAGAGCAATGGTGCAGTCCACAGGCGGAGATCTGTGCATCAAAACAGACAATAAAGGGGATTTTGCATGTTTCTGACCCAAAGCAATCATGAGTATTGATGCCAGACACCCTGATCTGATTGTTCAACCTGGACAACTATTGTACCCTCAAAATGTGTGTGGGCATTGAGTTAGACATCATCAAGTTTTGTTAGGGGTAGCAATAGAACACAATCTTGAGATGAATTAGAAAGACTGAGTGTCACTTCTTGTGTTCAACCGAAGCATAATGCCCCTCGCCACCCTCCTTCCTGGGCTTGGCCCTGCTCACCCAGCAGCATGCCCAGCCAGCCTGGGAGGTCGCTGGGGACAGCGCCAGTGGTCAGGTGGCAGCACCCTTCCAGCCCCTGTCCCCTCAGCTTCCTTCTGCTCACATGTGTGGTCTCCCAGACTGTGAAGAGGTCTCTGCCCTGCAGGGCCTCACTCTTCCCTCTCGTCAAAAGCAAAAGAGCTCACACTTCCCAGACACTTTTGTTGCTACTTCTGTGCCCATTTCTACTGGAGGCCATGGTTCTGGGAAAGGGCAGGGCTCTGAACTGTCATCTGGAGGTGGCACTGAGGTAGCTGTGCTGTCCGGCCCTGATGCACAGTGCCCTCAGGGAGAGTCACTCCTAACGGGCAAGTGGGCTACACAAAAAACAAACAGAGTTGCCTGTGGGTGGGCCCGGCAGGAGGCCAGCATTGCCCATGTATTAAGGAGCACTCAGAGCCTTCTATTTCAGATCCAGGGCAAGATGAAATTCCTCCCCACACACCTGTGACATTTCATCTTAGAACACTTGGTAAAAATCGATTGTCAGAGTTTAAAGGGCCCTCAAGATAATCTAGCCCAGGATTATTAAGTAGCAACACACATCAAAATCACCTGAGGAGGTTTTTCAATGTGGACAAGAGATTTTGATTCAGGAATTCAAGGGGAACTATAAAGACATTAGAATGTCGCTGGTTGGGGGTGTATTTTGCATTCACTATTTGGGTGGATAGATGGGAGAAGGGAAGTTATTTTTATCATTGTCACCTTGTGCTAAGTAAAACGTCTCAAATTGCTCATGAATGACAGTTGCCCCTTTCACCTTGACTTTGACATGGGAATTTTTCTGCACCCTCACCATCTCCCATGAAGGAAGGGAGAGAGAAAGCCCCAGAGTGGAAGACGATTGCACACGAACAAAGGGAAGCCGATGGAATCGAAATATTTGATCTTCCTTGCCTGGGCTTGGAGCGAGGCCCAGCCCAGCCCTCCCCTGCCACTTCAATTGCTCACTCGTGTCGTCTCCCAGCTTCACTTGCCTTTCTTATCTCTTACGATTTTCCCCTTTACCACTTCTTTTGGCCCCATTTTCCTCTCAGCTTTCCATTCCCCCACTCGCATCCTCCTGGGTAGAAAGGGAAGTGGCTTTGCCATGCGTCTGACACTCACATTTCATGATGGGAGACCAAGGTCCAGTGCAAGGTAGCACAAAGACGGCTTTGTCCCTGCTTCTGCTGCTGTCCCTCCGCCCATGGGAGCAGCTCGGCACAGCACAGAATCCTGCCAACCTGAAAATAAATCGCCTCAGATGGCTCATGGAATGAAGATTCCTAGGCCTTCACTCAGGGGAGTCTGATTCTGTGGACAGAAGATGACAGCCACTCAGTGGCAGGTGGGCACAGCACTCAGGGCCACGGGAGCCTAGCGCCTCTTGGAGTCCTCATGCCAGCCTCAACATGGGACCCACAGCCACTGGCTCTGGCCTCACCATTCGCTGGTGTAAGGAGAGTCACCACTACACACCCCCTGCAGGGCTAAGGCATCCACAGGTGACAGGAAAGAGCCCCACCCATAGCCTGGCCAGCAGCCGATGTGCACCTGCAGTCATCTTCCCTCATACAGAGCTGCCGCTTCTGATGGAATTTTAGGACAAGCTAGGGCTCTCATAGCACCTAAACTTCTGCCCTACTGTCGCTGCTTTGCCATGCAACACTGCACCTAAAACTCAGGCATTTTAGACAAAGGAAACACTGGTTGAAGATCCCACATCTGAAACCCTAACATCAGAATTACTGCAGAACCGGACACTTTTTGAGCACCAGGATGATGTTACAGGTGGGAACATCCATGCTATGAGAAGCTGCACCGCACACATGGGCGTACTGCAAAATCCACAAAAGTGCCCCAAAATCCAAAGTTTGAAACACGCGTGGTCCCAAGGTCTTCCCTCACTCCAGCATCACACTTGCATCATGAGCCGCTCAGTGAGGACAGCAGCACCTGCCGTGGAGGAGGAGCACGCCCCCCAGTCCTGCCCTTCATCCCAGTCTCCTTCTGTATAATTTTGCCTATCTATCTATTTGGAAAATCATAAAACAGCACATCCTAACCCAATAAAAGAACAGCGGCAGTTAGCATGCCATTCTTCTCTGTGTAAGGCGTCAGGGTCAAGAATGCCCTCAGGAGCTGTAGCCACCCTCCCTCCCCAAGCCACCTGCCCCTAGCGCTGCAACGGTGAATGGCAAGTGCTCAAGGGAACGTGCCGTGAAGATTCCAGCTGCCCCTCACTGCAAGAGAGTGTAGAAGGAAGTGCCTGGGGTGCGCCTGCCCTGCTTTGACCCTAGTTAAGACACCATGCAGGACACATCAGGCCCAGCAGGCATTCAAAGGGCTTAGCCTGCATTCTGCCGTCATATGAGTGCCCTAAGCCACGGTCACAGGTTATGTGGTAGTGCTCAGGGAGTACTGCAGTCTAGGGGATTGAATTATATGAAATTTTGTATACTTTTCCAGAGTAAGTTACTTGCATTTAGGGTTTGTGTAACTCCTATATTAGTTTCCTATGGTTTCCATAACAAATTACCACAAACTGGGAAGCTAGAAGAGCATTTTCTGTCATAGTGCTAGAAGGTAAAAACCAGAAGTCAGGGCACTAGCAGGGCTGTGCTCCCTCAGAGGGCTGCAGGGAAGGATCCTGCTCTGTCTCCCGAGCTTTCAGTCTTCCTTTGCTGGCCAGAGGACCTCTCCCAGGTCCACCTCCACCTTCCCCAGGCACGCTCCCCTCCTGCCATGCTGACATGGCCCTCCGCCATCTTAAATATTTTACAACATCAGGGAGAATCCATTTCTAAATCAGGTCCTATTTACAGATTCCAACTGGACATGACTTTTGAGGAACTCTCTTCAACTCAGCAGACACCGGCTTGTCCCGAGACCCACAAGTCTTCATGCTAGAATTCAATTTGGCTGGTTTTTTAGGGCTGGAAAGATTTTATTTCTCTAAAGCTTTGACTTGATCAGCTGGCTAAAGAACATTCTTAGAGTGGCCATTAGTGGGCTGTTAGTTGGGCCTGAGGTTTATTTCTCCTGAGAGGAGCATCTATGCCTGATTTTCTGGGCTGACTCCTGCACAATGAGGAGATTCTGAGGCCAGACAGTAATAGGCAGGAAAGAGGCAGGAGGAGAAACATTGAGTCTCTACACTCTGACAGCCATTTATAAAGCTCTAAGATCAGAAGTTTGCTTAGTCAGTTCAAGCTACCATCATGAAATATCATACAGTGATGGGTTAAATAAGAGAACTTGCCCTTCTTACAGGACTGGATCCTGCAATTCCTGAGACCAGGGAACCTGTCCGGCCAGCCTCTGGTGACACTGCTCTCCCTGGATTTCAGATGTCTCCTGTTTTCTGCTCTGGGTCCTGTTGTCCATGCACATGCCTTTGGCATCTCTTTCTCATCTTGTGTGGACACCAGTCCTACCCAGGAAGCTCCCACTCTTATGACCTCATTCGACCCGAATTTGTTCCTGGAAGTGCTGTCTCAGTCACACAAAAGGTTTACAGAGTTCAGTCCACAGTGAAGGGTGATCGGCAGTCAGACACAGAGGACCACACTGCAAACTTTGCTTGGTGACATTATGCTCCTGTCACCCCAACTTCCTGGCATTCCACACTGCACCTGGGGCCACAGCTCCCACACTGCACTCCTGGCCTTCCTTTGAAATAGGGATAGGAGCCTCCCTGACTCCAAAACTCTGCATGCTTATGAAGCCAGCATCATGTGGATGACACCAAGGTCCTCCACAGGCTCCAGTGAGAGCCAGGCCTCCAGGCACTCAAGCCCCAGGGCCTCTGAGCTCCTGGATGGCAGAATTTGTAACGGATCCATCCTGGGAGATGATTCCAGGAGGCCCTTCCCAAGCGGAGGCCCCAGGGACTCTGCTCAGATGAGCAGTTCACACGTTTTTACTCTCGAGCCTAGGATCTTTCTGATTTTGGAGATGCCACCAAGCCATCTTTTCCTTGTCCCACTAAAATGTATTTATACTTTCTTTAATGACATTAATGTCTCCACCAACCACAACTCCTTTACTCCAATTCTGCATGGTCTTCTGAGACAAAATTTAATTTTTTCAAATATTTCTTTTTCAAAAAATATATTTAGTACAGGCTCTACAAGGTCTCATTACACAGACAAGACCCGTAGTAATTGTTCCTGTTTTTCAGCCTCCCAAGTGCCTAGGATTGAAGGCTTGCACCACCATGCCCAGTCTCATTTGCCATCCAGTGTGCCCTGGGGGTGGGGCCAGGGATGGAGCCCCCAGCCCCTGAGCCTTACCTACGCTACCTGGTACTTTATTCTGCTGAGCTATCTGGCTGGCCCTTTAAATATTTCTGCTCTGTTCCTTTTCCTCTGTATTTTTCTTATAAATCTGATTAAAAGCAGCCAGAAGTGGGCCAGCGAGATAGTTCAGCAGTCTAAAGCACCTGCTAAGGCAAGCTTAGGCAAAGCACAGGGACGGTTCGATTCCCAGCACCACGTGCTGTGCCAGCCATAGCCCCAGGGTGGGCTGAGCTGGCCACAAAAAGAAAAAAAGCAGCCAGAAGTAACCATACTGCAGCCTGAGTTTCAAACTATCTTGAAATTTCCCCAACAAAAACTCGGGATATGGGGAAAATGCAGACCAATTTTTACCCGAACGTAACACAGGCAGCTTCTAGTCCAACACCCAGTATGGCCCTTGTTCCCACTTGCGTCGTCAGTCTGCCCTTACTCTCTGTCTTCTAGCTGTCTTCTCATTGGCACTGTGATCTTCTGAACTCTGGCCAGAGCTGCCCACCACCAAGCGCTGCGCCCAACACCTCAAGGCTTCTCCAGGCAGCACCTCTAAGCACGTCCACACTCCTCCTCAGAGCCATTTCTGAAGGCCTCTGAATCACACAGTCGGGCAGCATCAGAACAATGACCCCATTTCTCAGGAACCAATTTTCTATTAACTTTCAAACACATGATCACAGATCACCCGACACCTACAATTTAAGAAAAGAGAAATTTAACTTGGCTGACATGTTAGGAGGATTCAGTCCAGGGGTACAATGGCTCCAAGGCAGGAACATTATGGCAGAAATGCGGTGGGGCCATGGTACCCATTCACCATCGCCTAGAAGGACAGCGAGGAAACAGTGCCAGCAAGAAGGGCCAGGGAACAGATACGGTCCCCAGGATTATACCGCCCTGACCCCTGACATACCCAAAAGTGTAATCTACAAATCCCTTAGGTCACTTCCAGACCAATCAAATGGACATAATATGCTTAAACACTGCATTTTCCCTCTTCTGAACATAGAAAAGGTAAGTCAACACTTATTCATAAATAAACCTGAAAGGAACCTCTTTCATTTTGACTTATGCTTCAAAACAGTGCTGAGGCATGAGTTGTAGCTCCTCTCCTCAGGGAAGACGCAGGAAATGACAGCCTGTTTGAACTTCCCTCAGGCCTAGCACTGTGCCTTACAAAGGGTACGCATTGCCAAATACGGCTACATTAATATTTAAATGTAAAATTTTGTTTAGCTCCTGTGGCATTTTAAGCACCTAATGTATATGGACTCTCCATCTTCACAAAACTTCAGGAAGTTTCTTCTAGGCTTAGTGGCCCTTTCTGTACATACTGAAACACAGGGAAGCTTATTCACTTGCTCAGGGTTCACCAACGCATACATGAATCAGTCTCTTACAGTGTCTGAAGCTCCAGGCGCTGTGCTTGCTACCTCACTGTACCAGTTTTGTTTTCAATCTTTTAATAAATATAAATACATTCATGCTAATTGGGGATGTTTTGTTGTTTAAGGTAAGAGGATGTCCAGGAAATCACGTCAACGGTGAGTACTCAACTCCATCTCGGTGCTTGGTATCACGGCTGGAACACACACCCCAACAGCACAAGTATGTATGCCTTTGTGTTGTCTGTTATCTTCTGCTGTATTTCAATGTGGTCTAAACTGTGTGCGACAAATCATCACACAGTACAACCTATAGTGAATATATTTATAATACTTTATAGGTCATTTTTGAACAATACTTATGTACATCACCCACACGCCTAGTAACTAACTTTTCTTGTTCCCTCAGCTGGTGAGATTCAGAGCTTTGAAGGTGATGTCACATACAGACATATGTAATATTCTGAATGCTAAAAAAACAAAGATTTCTTTGCTGATGGTCTGGAATAATAAGAATGAACTAGGCTGAGGTCACTTACCTTTGCTCCCGTCTCGTGACGGTGCGGTTCCTCCAGTTGGATGAGGCCTTCAGAAGAGAAACCCCTTCTGCGCTGAAAAGGTAGGATGCAGGCCCAGCTTCAGGCAATGCCCCACTTCAGCTCCACGTAGGTCATATTTTTACGAGTCCCTGCGCGCAGTGTGTGAGATCCCACCCATGGCAGAGTCAAGCACGCACGGAGCACGCACGGAGCACGCACGGAGCACGCACGGAGCACGCACGGAGCACGCACGGAGCACGCACGGAGCACGCCTCCACCCGTTGGCCCCGTGCCTCCTGCTCCTGCCCAGCACCCTTCGCACTACACAAGCTCTCTCCCTGCTTCCTGTTCTCTGGCCTTTATTTTGCTATTTATCTAGACTTGAGGTTTCTCATGTAGGAGAAACCCTGAGCTGTGGACGCTGGTGTGTCTGGTTTACGTCACTCAGCATTGCGGTCTCCAAGTCCACCCACCTCACTACAAGGCACTCAAGTTTATCTCGTTTTACGACCCTGTGAACTGCCCCACTCACCTCCTGAGACATGGGAGCCGGACGAAAGTACCCGGGCCTGTCCGCTCTGTGCTCGCCTTATCGCTTGGCGTGGAACCACCCTACTGCCTCGAGTGGGGTCACGCCTGACATCCTGCTGCCAGCCTGCCCATAGCAAGCTGCAGAGCAGTATTCCACTTCCCAGGGAAGACCATAGAAATGAGAACGCCTTCCCCAGGGCCAGACACAAAGCTTAACAATCCCATCATTTCCCCTCACCCTTCTATCTTAGAGCCGCCATAAAGTGATTCTCTGGCCCGCCTCTTCTGAGAGGATATGGCTTGGGCCTTTTTATTCCTGCATGGCCTGCTCTCCTGGGAGGGAGGGAAGATGTTGAGCGAGGCCTCTCTGTGCCCCCACGGCCCAGTTCCCTCAGCTCATACCCAGCCACAAGTCTCCCGACTCTCCCCACTGCTGAGCCTAAGCACAGGAGTGGGTTGTTCACCCGGAGTCTTCGAGTCTTCAGTCCGTGGGCTCTCACATCGTGCAAAACTATGACCAAATAAAGTTTCATATTTTTGCTGGGAAACCTGACTTCTGTGACCCAAGGGTCAGCCATAATCCTTCCTTAAAACAGGCTTGGAAGAGGCCCTTCCCTCCTCTGCCCCTACACTGTAGACAGGAACAACATGAAGGAGCATGTTAAACCACATTCAAGAAGCTAGAAAACATGTAAGATGGTGACAGGGAGAGCTTGGAAGCATCCCGTTTATGCTTTCTGCCTAGTTACAGACATGCACCGAAAGCAAGCATCACTCCAGCTGGATCGCAGCACTGTTCTTCAACATGCTCAGGTCTTCCCCAGAGGAGCACATGCCTTCAGAAGACCAAAGGAGTATGCGTCAGCACTCACCGCAGAACTCCATCTCTCTCCCTCCAAGGTGGAAGCTCCGCTGTCACTTCCCTTGCTAAAGCAGTTAAGGGACAGGCTAAGAGACAAGGCTAAATCCAAAGTGTCACCTGCCTATGGCCTGGGAATACACTCCACCGGGCAGTGTTTCCTTCACTAGGCCAGCCCTACCCCTCCCCAGGGGCAGGGTGTGTAGATCACCCCAGAGCTGTCCAGTGCCAGAGAAGGGCATACCCCACCCCGAGATTGCAAAACCACTAGGTAATCAGTTCACAGCTCCTCAGATGAATCTCCGCAGAGATTCCAAGCTAGTGCAGGCATCGCGGTCTACAGGGCCTGTGGCACAGACTGGGAGCTACTGGAGCCCATCTCACAGGCCTGGGCTGACCAGGATGAGGCTCCTTCTCAGGGTGACACTGCTGTCGTGTGCAACACAGTCTGAGAACCCTGCCAGCCACACGTGTGGAATCAGGAAGGCTGAGCCTCACCATGGCAGGGGAACAGAGCTTCCTGGGTCTGTCCTTCCTTCTTTCTTCTTCTTTTTCATACCAGCTGTCAGCTAGCTGTGCAGTTGCCTGATGCAAAGAGCCGCCCAGATGTTTAAGGGACACGTAAGGGTGGTGCCTGAGCCAAGAAGCACGGTGCAGGTGAGCACTGCAGAATGGGCCTCGGCTCCCTTTCAGGACAGTGTCCTGCAAAGATGGGAAGGAGAGGCATTCGTGGTCTTGCGGTGAGGACGGGGGGCTAGGCAGGCCTTGGCCTCCATCCACAATCAAAGCAGGAGCCCCTGGGCCAAGAAAGAGCAAGAAGAGTGGCGTGGAGCTCATTTAGGGGGAAAAGAAGAGTTCAGGAAGCACAAGGACAGAAAGGATGGAGGGGAGGAAAGAGACAGAAAGCAAAGAAGGAAGGAAAGAGGAAAGGAGCAGGGATGGTAGGGAGGAGGGAAAAAGGGAAGGAGGAGATAGGAAAGGAAGGAGGGAGGAAGGGAGGGGAGGAGGGAAGGAAGGAAAAGGGAAGAGGGACGAAGAGAGGGAAGGAGGAGGGAGGAAAGGAAGGAGGGAAGAAGGGAAGGGAGAAGGGGTAGAGGAGGGAGGGAAGGAACCAAAAGAGAACACAGAGGGAGGAAAGGACAAGCACCTATTAGAGAGCCCCAGGCTCCCATAGTGTCTCTAGATCCGTGGGAGGCAGCTCTCCAGGGCAGACCCCAAGCCCAGCTGGCTCTGCCCTGGGCCGTCACAACCTCTGCCATCATGAGTGGGGACCACAGACAGCCTGATGAGTGTGGACTGTATTAAAATTCAAAGACAAAGCCTGAGCTCAGATGATTGAGAAAGCGCAGTGCACGCATCGCACAGGCACTGCTAAAGACATTCCAGCAGACTCTATGTTTAAAAAGTAATAAACAGCCATTGTGCTTACTTCATAAACTTGTCGGACTGTCCTCATTTTATTTTCCAGAACAAACTGAATTTCTGTACTGCTCGTCCTCGGCCAGTTAATAAATATATCACCCTAAAAAGTGCTGTGGTATTAAATTTACAGCAGATAAAATATGGATGAAGTTGCCGGGCCGCAGGTACGTCAAGTGTGATTTAATATCTCACACTCCTCTCGTGAGGAGTAAAAGATTACTTGGTGGTCCCCACCGCCACGGGGAGACCTTTGGCCCCAAGTAACAGCCACTCAGCAAATAGCGCCAAATGAAGACGGAGAATAACATATAGATTTGCCATAAGGAAAAATTGATCGCAATCCATACATCAAATCTGCTGATCAGAGCTCTGCACAAACGCCTCCTGGTCATCTGTATGCAATAGCAGAGCTGGGTCTGAGCAGAGGCCTTCCTGGGCGTGTGCAGGGTGGGGTTTGGTTTCTTTTAAATTTTTACTTTATTATTGTTGTTATCACTTGCTTTTCTGTCCGTCAAGAGCTGGAACCCAGGGCCTTGTGCATGCGAAGCAAGCGCTGTGCCATTGAGCTGCAAGCCCAGGCCTTATTACTTGACTTTTATGTCATCGGAATAAAATCTCCTTAGAAAAAATGCTCTTTGACTTTCTCTCTCTCTTAGGGGTATTTTCCTCTCTCTGTAGAACTATAGGTTCTGGGAGCATTTCTGAAATCTGGAGCCTCGTAAATGAAGGCATTGTTCCCAGAGGAAATCTCTCAACCATCTGACTTAATTTATATCTTTTTTAAAAGTTCTCTCTAAAATGATAAAAAAAAATCTCTAAGGAAAACATTTATTAGCCCAGAAAATAAATTCTTATGATTAACATTTTGCCATTGGAAAAGGCTGGTGACTAAGAGAGTTCTCGGCACTTCAAAGGTGGCAGAGGGATGAGTTTTGAAACAAGAGTGAAAAAAGACACAAATTGCTGCTGAGCTATTTTTATTTCAAATATATGAAAGTCGAGTTGGTGAGTGCCACGGATAAATCTTCAAAGTGCAGGCTGCCGAAGGTCTTCCTCTAAAGACTGCTGTGAGAAAATAAACTTCAGCAATTAAAGTGGCTTTTCCTTTTGCCCTGGAAGCAAGGAGGTGGCCGGGGTCCCCGGGGCTCACTGGTCCCCTCTGTTCCCAGGCAGCACTGAGCCTATGCTAATTCAAAAACATCTCTTCAGCTCTGAGTCTCAGCAAATATAAGCTTGGGTCGCCAACCCCAAAGGGGACTGCAGAGGGCTTTCTGCCTGCTTGCTTATTTGTTGTTCGTTCGTTTGTTTGTTTGTTTGTTTTTCACTGGGCATGTTGGCGCTCAGTGGATAACAAGCATCTCTGGGCCTGGGGAATTAAGGGTGTAGGGTTCACTTCAGACTTCTTTAGTGGTAAGTAGGAAGGCTCTGGCTCCACAGATGGGCTTACACAAAAACTGGGATTCTTAAAATATATGGATTGTTGGGAAGCATTCCGGAACAGATACCAAAGGAGAAGCGTGTGTGTGTGTCTGTGTTTGTGTGTCTGTGTGTGTGTGTCTGTGTATGTATGTCTGTGTGTGTGTGTGTGTCTGTGTGTGTGTGTCTGTGGGTGTCTGTGTGTGTGTGTCT
>PVKA01029593.1:0-28230 GCA_004027165.1 Ctenomys sociabilis
TCTATCTATCATCTATCTATCTACTTATCTATCATATCTATCTATCTATCTATCTATCTATCTATCTATCTATCTATCTATCAATCTATCTATCATCTATCTATCATCTATCATCTATCCATCCACCTGCCTATCCTCTGTCTTTTATCTCTTGGTTTTCTATCGTTTTAAGTAAAAACTGGTGTGATGCTCACTGAGGGACAGTGAGCAAATCTGATGCACAAAATATTCCTGACTTTAGAAGGAACTCACAGCTCAGAAGCAGAGAAATACAAATGGAGAAACAACGTTCAAGGGTCAGCAAGGAATGAGTTATTGTGTGGGATGATTGTGGGCACGGGTGGCTGTTGTTAAGTTTACATACAATACTGAAAACTGCACTTGTCCCAACAGCCGCCATTTCTGAGCGCCTGACCTAAACCAGGTGCTCTGTGGGAGCTCTCCGCAGCGGTCTTATGTCCTTTCATTGGAAGCTGCTGACTCTGGTCAGACACCAGCTCTGTTCTGCTCCTCAGGCCAAGGACCAGGATCTGTGCCTGGCTGCTATGAAGCCAATGCTTAGGTGATAATAAGGAAGGAAACCTTCTGTGTGCTGCACTGAGCTGCCCTGCCTGTGGAAAGAGCCCCCTGAATCTCGTCCAAGGGCGCAGCCATCTCTGTTGGCCTTCCCAGACTTGGGTGGCTGGGCCAAGCAGAATATGTCAAGTCCTAATCTGCAAGTCGTGTCCCACCTTCCCCTTTGCTGGACTCTTGAGAGAGCCCATTGCAGCACCCTTTCACCCAGACAGAGCTTTCTGATATGCAGAAGGTGTGTGTGTGCCCCAGGCAACATGTGCAGGAGTGACCGAAGCTGGAGGAGACACCTGGTGTCCCCATTTGGTGTGGACTTGACTCTGTACTTGACTCTGTTTGGAAAGCAAACGTGGTGATTTGAGCATTTTAAAATATATAATATCCCAGGAGGTTTCACAGCAGAGGGAGAAACTTGGAATAGCAAATCAATGATAAATGCATAGAATAATTTTAAAGGAAATGCATGAATAACCAATTTTGAAAATTCAATAAATAGCTCTCTCCCCTTCTAATTTTAAGAGTTGAGTTATTCATTTCTCCCAAGACTTTCATCAGCCTTTACAAATGCGTGCTGCCCAAGCCCCAATTCTTGTCATAAGTGCTATTCAGAGAACATCTGCGTGGAGCAGTTCTTTTCTGTTTCCAGCGTAGCTGAGTTACCCGCTGAAAGGGAGCTGCCAACGGTGGGGCCTTCTCTGGGTCCAATCAAGCTGCCTCTTTCAGATGTCGAAGCTGTGTGTTTTCTCTGTAAAGCAGATGCAGCCATCCTATAAGACTAAATTACCCTGCGAGGTTGAGGGAAGGGTCTCAGGAGGAACCAAACAGGAAGTGCTGCTGTAGGTTTCAAATGCTGCTGCAATCCTGCGTTTGTTTATGTTGGAAAGAATACAGTGAGAGAACAGGCAAGAGAATGGGCTGGTGGGGAGCAACATCAAGTTCCAGCCAAAGCTGGGAGAACAGGAGCTGGGCGCTAGGCTTTCTGCAAAGCGGCTCTGTGCTGGCGACCTCGCATGCCTGTCCCTGGGCTGTCACAGCCTTCTGTGTTGCCCAGGTTCCTCAGACTTACCCTCCGGGACAGAGCCTCCTGCCTGGGGGACCTCTGTGGCTGAACAGGGCAGGTGACACTGCTGGGGACCTTGGCTTTAGTTGATGCACCCTGTGCTGCCACCAGTGTCTCGTGCAGTGCAGCGAGATCGGGTCTGGACGTGCAGGCTGGGAAAAGCCAGCTGGAATGAAGGAGCTCGCTGGTCATGGAGCTCGACTCGCAGGCCTGGAAGCTTCTGGCTTGGCTCTTTCCTTCCCTCCTGGGTCATGACGTCCAGAGAATACCAGAGTCTCCATGGACCGGCAAGTCCTCTCCGGTGGTCACAGCCTGCAGCTGTGCCTCTGATATTGGGATTCTTGTAATCTCAGAGATGCCAGAATTTTTGATTCTTCATATTTGAGGTGTTTGAAGAAAGCTGTCACACTGCGTAGATGTCAGCGGTGTGGTGAGCGTGTGCAGTCTCTACGCAGTCAGGCATCCAGGGAGGTGTGTAGGGCTCAGGCCTGCGGTGACAATGTGGTCAACGTGACATGGAAGAGGGAGAAGGTTGGAGACACATTTATGGACCACGATGCCCGTCTTGGTTACCCTGCCTAATTCAACTCCTAGCACCTTGGAGAGGAAAATATACGTAATATGCAAAAGATATGTAGTAGTGAAGTGATTTTCCTAAAGTTGTCTGCCTAGAAATAGTAGGGCAGAAATAAATGTCATGCGTGTGGATTACAAGGCCTTCCTCTTCATACTACTTTTTCCTGCCACGCTGAGATAGGATGAAGTCTGCCCCATGGGATGATCCACAAACCCTGCTGAACTTGGAGCCAGAGAACCTCTCGGCTGCAGTGCTGGCCACAGCCGGCAGGAGGCGCTGCGTGCTCTTTCTGTAGGTGAGCTCCTAAGCAAAAGGCAGTCCGCAGTCACCTGGTCTGCCACGTGGAGTCCTGATCAGCCCTTCTAAAGCCTGCGGAAGAGCTGAAGCGCCAGCCACGTGTTTTCCCTGGATGTGATGGCAGATGCGACGTTCCTGATGCCTCCAATCAGAGATCACGGTCTCAAAATGACAATACATACATACATACATACATACATACATACATACATACATACATAGAAGGAAGGAAGGAAAAATCCTCAGGTTAAAAAAATGAAAAAAAAAAAAAAAAAGTGAGTTGCATCTTCCTACCTATCAGGGAAGACCCATCCTGCAGAAGTGGAGGATGTAGCAATGGGGGAGCTTGGGGCCTGGTAGGAGAAGGTGCTGGGGAGCTGCTGGATCCCAGCTGGGCCTCGGATTCAGCATGAAGAAGTTTATTCAGGCTCGACCAGAACTTCTTAAATATTCAAAAGCACAACTCCTAACCCGGTGGGATTATACTGACTGAGCTGATTTCTAAATAATTGTTCAGCCATTTAAAGCCGATGGGCAACATGCAACAGACGTCCAGGTTTTTGTATTAAACGCACATGAAGAGGGGAAACTGTCTGCGCAGTAGCTGTATGGGCACAGCTGTTGGAGACTGCTGGGCCATAGCTGTCTGAGACGCTGCCTGGGCAGTAGCTGTCGGAGACACCGGCTTGGCAATTGCTGTCAGAGATGCTGCTGACTGTTCTTCTTACTTTTGGAGCCAGAATATTAAACTCAGTAATCGCCCAAGTCCTGCTTAGACGTGATCTGCATGTTTGCCATTCAATGAGTGTATTTGCTAAATGGGGATGCCAACAATGGGTGCTGGGAATTTGGGGTGCCTAGATGCACACCCTGCAGAGAGAGGCACGTGTGGGTGGCAGGAGTTCTGGGGTCTCATTTCTAAGGGCTTGGTGCTGAGCTGTGTGACACCAGCTTTGTCTCTTCTGTACCCATGTGTTGAGGACCTCTCTCCTAACTGCTCTCTCCCTCTTTCTGTCTCTCTCACTCTATCTCTCTCTCTTTCTCATCTATCTCTATTATCTATTTATCTACCTATTTCACCACCTCTCTCTATCTCTTCATCTCTATCTATCTATCTATCTATCTATCTATCTATCTATCTATCTATCATGTATCTATCCATCTATCTGTCTATCATCTATCTATCTATCTATCTATCTATCTATCTATCTATCTATCTATCTACCTATCATCTATCTATCCATCTATCTGTCTATCATCTATCTATCTATCTATCTATCTATCTATCTATCTATCTGTCTGTCTATCTATCAATATCTCCATCTTTGCAATACTGGGTATTAAATCCAGCTTGGCCCTACATAGCTACACTCCCAACCTTGTCACTTTCTATGGGTTTTGCTAAGTCACTAAGTTGCCAGGCTCAGCTCCAACTTGCCATCCTCCTGCCTCGGCCTCCAAAGAGTCCTGGGCTGACAGGCCTGCACTCCCATGCTGGCTCTCCACAAATAGAAAATAAAAATATAAGATACCTAGTTAGATTTGAAGTTTGGATAAACAATGAGAACATATTTTAGTGCATTTGTGTCCAATTTCATGGAAAAGTTACACATTCAACATATCCCAAATATCTGTAAACTAGTATAACCATTGTGGAAATCAGTGTGGAGATGCTGCCAAAACTTGAAAGCAGGAATTCCGGTTGATCAGCTCTCCCTCGTCTAGGTATCATCTTACAAGATTTCAAGTCAACCTATTACAAGGAAATGTGTGCACATTCATGTGTATTTCAGCACAACTTACAATAGTTGGATGCTGAAATAGCATACATGTCCATCTACCGACAAATGGACACAGAGAATGTGGTACCTGAACACAGCGGAGTGCCACTCCGCCACAGAGACCCACGCGTGGCTTTCCTGGCCAGCGGTGTGGCTGGCACGCATCATGGTGAGTGGAGCGAGTCAGGCACAAGCTTACATCTGAGGTGCCTTCTCCAGCACAAGAAACCCAAGTACAAATGAATGCATTCGTAGGAGTGGAGGAGAACCCAGAAATATAGAAGGCGGGCAGGCTGGGAGGAGGGAGCCGTTCAAACACTCCCCACGTCATCTGCTCAGTTGTTTAAAACATATTGTAAAACGTACAAATGGCAATTTGTTTCATTTATATTACTAATTTCTTTTATTTTGTTCATTGCAAAGAAAGTTGGGTCCTTCTATTGTTTGCTTTTTCTTTGTCAGAGAACTAGTTTGTCTCTGTCTTCTGCTCTGAGTAGCATTTTTTTCACTCTTTTGAGATTGAGATACGAAGTATGCAAACCCTTGCTATTCTTGAATTATCTCCTTATGAAAATCATTTAATTTTTTTCATAGAAGTCAGAAGTGATTTTTATATTTTCTTTACTAAATCCAGTTGGTTATATTAAATAAAAATTAAAACCTACACCAAATGGTGCATACTTAATATGAAATATTTTGGTAGGCTTTCTTGAAGTTAAAATTTTCCTGGACATTTTACATTTTGCTTATCAATTCCTCATACAGGAAAGTGGCCTCTACCACACATTCCAAACCTCTCTACAAGATGGGACATTCTTTGAATTATAATAATTATAGTAATACCATGGCATTAGCACAAAACATGTTTCATTTCAAATCTCTTTTTGAGCAGCTGTGCCATCATGGGGAGATTATTCTATTTATATTTCTTTTTTTAATGTATTTGGTAGAGGGACTCAGACTCATAGCGATCCTCCATGTTTTTGGCCTCCCCAGTGGTGGGATTACAGGCACGCACCTCCAGTAGCGGGCTCAACATGCCCAGAGCGGGGCGAGCATGGCACGCAGTACTGGGGATCCAACCCTGGTCCCTGAGCTTGCCTACGCAAGCCCTAAGTTTGCTGAGCTATCCCTTCAACCCTTATTCTATTTCCTTAAGCTCATTAATTTGTGTGGGTTGTGGGAATAAGCCTAAGGACCCCTAGGATTAGTGTAAGAAGCAAATAAAATACTGCATGTAAAAAGAGTTCCTGAAAGATAATTATCACTTTCATTACTGGTTTATCCTTTTCTTCAGTGAAACCTTACACATTAAACCCAGGATTTAGCAAAATGATTCTCCTTGGTAATACAGTTAGTGGGATTACAGCAGCTTGCTTTCCCAGATAGCCTAAGAATGAGCCAATTTTTAAAAAATGTACATGAAAGCCAAACACACAGGGCCAAGCGGGACAGTGCACGTCCTACACCTCCTCTCTGAGACAGGGAGCGGGAGCACTCCTGTGCCTGCCTTCCAGCTCCATCAGCACTGTCTGCTCCTGCTCAGTGCACCCTGAGCACAGTGACCGACCCCAGGGCTTCAGTCTCGCCCAGCTGACCCCGCACTACCTCTCTTGGTGCAAAGGGTGTAGGTCGCCTCTCACCAGGCCTCACCTCCCAGCACCAGCATGAATTTCCAACACTTCCCCTTTGCCAGCCGTGTTCAAATCACAGCATATCATATAGTAAGCTTTTCTGCTTTTCAGTTCTTTGCTGTTGCTGTTGTTTCATTTTGCTAAATGTATTATAAATAAATGAGGTGGTGAGTACTCGCTGGGGTCTGGCTTTCCTCTCTTGGCTTCACCCTCCCTTCCCAACACGTCTGCACATTCCTCATGTTGCTGCTCCTTGCAGTGTTTTCAGTTCTCTCTCTGCGCGTCACTCCGAGTGCGCACAGCAGGCTGTGTGTGTCTGTTCAGCTGCGGGTGGGTGTTGGGGTCGTTCCTGATATTCCTCTATTTCAGATGGTGCTTCTAGGAGTGTTCTGTAATCAGCTCCAATGACCCCAGGAATGGAATTCTCTCGAGTGGAGGAGTTTGTCACGATGTGTGCACAGCTTTAGCGCTGGCTGGGCAGTCAGGAGCCGGCACCACCTGCGCCCCACCAGCAGCATCTTAATGTTTCCTTCTCCCTCACACCCTCACGCTGCATAGGGTCACTTTCCATAGATGCTAACCTGTGTGACAGCTGGGTGAGACCGTCACACTGTGCTTGAGATATCATTTTTCTGAGAATAATAACACTGAGTGCTTCCAAAATGCCAGCTGGCCCTGGTGATATAAGTATCGGTGCTGTGTTATTTTTATTTTTCCTCTTCGGCTGTGATCTCTGCTATTTGCACAAGTAGGCTGAGACTGAACACACACACACACACACACACACACACACACACACACACAGTTAAGGTGGGTTCTTTAGTTACAGACAGGCAGTAAAGGGGCAACAGGAGCCTTGGAATTGTGAATGTTGAGTCCTACAAAGCTCAGGAAGGCTGCTGGGGAAGGAGCCTGCCCTCCTAGCACCGCAGCTGAGGGACTCAGAGCGTATCTGGATCTCACACCAGAGAAGACACATTTCCCTTATTTCCCGTAAACTGAGCACTGAAGACTTCCTGCTTGAGGAGAGAGGTGTGGAGCAGAGCTCTGGTAGTTCTGGCCATGTCACCTATCTTGGGATGCTAGGCCTCCAGTGCCTTCTACAGTCATCCTGGAAGAAAGCAAGAAGAGAAGACGCCACCACAGCACTCCGAGAACCGCTGTGGAAGGCTCTGCTACAGGCCGGTCCAAGCCCCTCTCATAGGGCCGATTACACTGCTCCATGGCGCCTCACCTGTATCTTACACTGGGGGCCACTGACCGGCAGTCCTGCAGGGTCTGTGGCCTGGATACCAGACAGCCAGGGGAAGCTACTTGGCACAGGGCTTGCTGAAATTATTCCACTGACCAGAACCCAAATGTGCTCACCCTACTTAACCTTTCAATCCTATAGAGTCTGCAGAAAAACGCTATTTCCCAATACTGTCCTTTTGCCCTCCCCCCCGACTGGAGGTGACCCTTATATCCTGCATGCTCAGTGTCTTTCTTCTCGAGACCGCAAGTATAACAGGTTTCTGTACCTCCCAGTATTTGAATATCATCACCTGGCATATGAGATGGCGTAATAATTTTGTTCTGATATAGTTTTTAAGCCTCATGTTGATGAGGCAAAAAAGACTCCATTCTAAGAGAGGGTCACTTATGTTCACTGAAACTATAAATGAACTCACTCCCTTACCCCCTCTCATGGAGCTAACCATAAACTCACTTAGCAAAAACTGGGGTCATAAAATGGGAACAAATAGTTAGAGCAACTTGGGGAATGGTCAAACACTAAACCACACTGGCCCATAACAGGCAAATGGTCAACAGTGTCTGGGAAAAGTAAATCTTGTAGCAATTGTGTGACGTTCTTGTAAAATTCCTGAAAATGAGGTAATGTGGTTACTGTCGAAATCTGGAAAGTGCATAACCTGAAAGCAAAGTTCAGGCCAGCACCAACATCTTGAGGGTCCAGACTTAGAGTCCAGAGCAACGGACGTGAGCTCTTGATAAAATCTTCCTCGTTCCTCCACTCTAGTCCCTTTCAGGGGGCTTATCTTTTCTTGCTGTCATATGTCCCTACAATGTAGTGAGCAGTTCTGGTATGTTGGGCCTACACTGTTGCCCTTCAGTGCCTTCCTTCCTCTCTCATCTCCAAGTTATCTTCTTGGAATGTTTCCTTTCTGCTTCTACTTCTCTCAGCATGCCTTTAGGGGTAGCTCTCTGGGTCACAGACTCGCCACCTTACTATTCTTCTTTGCAAATGTTTTATTTCTTTGTTTCTTCATCGGTTCCTCCAGTCTTAGCGCTTGTGACACCCATTCTTTTGATCCTTATCTTCAAGGGCTTTGCTGCCCTTGTCAGCCATCTCCATCAGCTCCTGCTTAATGTGAAGAAATCACTACAAATACAGAAATGTTCTATTTCCCATTGAAATGACCTACTTATGTTTTTAAAATATGCGTCATTCCCTGGTTCCACCTCTCTTGTGGAAAGGGCATAAGTCACCTCTCACCAGGCCCTACCTCCCAATACCATTGCCCCAGCATGAATTTCCAACACTTCCCCTTTGTTAGGTTTTTAACCTGGCTTTTGTGGATTAATGCAGGCACATGCATTTCCAATGCACTTTGAAACTTTCTATGTGTTTATATTTAAATCCTTCTATAGGAAGCTTACAGTTGGATGTTACATTTCACCAAATTGAAATTATTGGTCTTTTTGTGGTAGTTTAGCTCATTTATGTCTAATTCATTTCAAATGTAATTGGGCTTAGACCAATCTTGCAAACATTTTCTTTCTAATCTTTAACTTAATCTGTTTCATCTTTTTTTTACATTCCTTTGTCTTTTCTATTTTGCATAGAAACTATGAAAATGATACAGAATTTCAAAACAAGATAATAGGAAATTAACAATGATTATTACATTGCATATTGTTATCTTCAGAGTACCTGCTCTGATTTCCAGATATAGCTATGGAAAATTGATCAAATACTATAAGCACTAACTGTTTCTTTCAATGAACTAATAGAAATTGGTAGTGCAATTATCTTAGCCATCTTTTTTTTTTGTACATATATATATATATATATATATACATATATATTACAAATTTTAAGTTTATCTGTCTTTATAGCTGAGTAATAGTCCATTGTATAAAATTATAACATCTTTTTTATCCATTCCTCAGTTGATGGGCATGGGAGTTGTTTCCAAGGTTTGGCTATGATAAATTGCACTGCTATAAGCATGGGTGCATGTATATTACTCTGTGGCATATTTTCAGTTCTTCTGAAAAAGGACCCAGAAGGGGAATAGTTGGGTTGAATGGGACCTCTTATCCTGGGTTTCTTCGTATTCTCCATACTGATTTCCACAATGGTTGCACCAGTCTACACTCCCATCAACAGTGGAGAAAGGTTCCTTTTTCCCTACAACTCCTCAGCACTTGTTGGTTGGCTTCTTCACGACAGCCATTCCTTCTGGGGTGAGTTGGAATCTCAGTGCTGTAATAATTTGCATTTCTCAAAGGACCAATAGTGTACACTTTTTCATATATTTACTTGCCATTTGTACTTCTTCATTTGAGAAGTATGTATTCATCTCAGGTGACCATTTTTGGATTGGGTCTTTGAATTTTGGGGATCTAATTTTTAAAAAATTCTTTATATGTTCTAGATAGAAGTCCTTTGTCTGAGGAATGGTCATTTAAATTTTTGCTTAATTCGTGGATTTTCTTTTCACTCTGTTGGTGATATCTTTTCTTCTTTTTTCTGTATTTTAGTGAAGGATCTACTGTGTGTTCAGGGTCTCACTACTAGATTAGACTCACAGTGATTCTCCTCCTTATACCCTCCCAAGTGCTTGGATGACAGGTGCGTCACCTCTCCCAGCCTCAGTTGCAGTCTCAGCGTGCCCCGGGGATGGGGCCAGCATGGCAGGCATGGGGAGTGAACCCCTGGCCTCTGTGCCTACTCGCAGCACTTTAACCCACTGAGCTTTTGGCCAGCCCTTTGGTGTCATCTTTTGATGTGCAAATCATTTTTTTAGAGAAGAAATTTCAGTTTTGATTCTTTGAGGCATTTCCTGTGCAGTATGGTTTTTGTTCATGAACTCTTTGCCTACCCCTATATCTTTAAGATTTCTACTTAAATTCTCTTCTAGTAGATTTAGTGTTTTTGCTTTAATATTTTGCTTTAATAATATTTATTATTGATCCATGTCTATCACCATGCACTAAACTAATGTCTTCTTTTATATTAAGCATATATTGTTTTATTCTTTTGATTTTTTTAATACAGTATCTTAGGAATTATTCTTTGTTAAATTTTATCAGTATCTATCTTAGAAATTACCATCTGCATCTCTGATATGTTTGAATGTCTTTGTTCAATTTGATAGACACTGATCACAGAGAGCACTTGGTATAAATATGACACAGAGGTCATATGTCACATGGCTTCACCTATATGAGAAACTCTGGATTCCAAACACAAACAATGCAAAGACCAAAACAGAAGAAAGACCATAAGAACCAGAAAATCTTTTGGAAGATGGGAAGGGGTTGGACAAAGGAGGAGATGGGAGGGAGATGAACAGAAAAAATCGACTCAGATGTGCTACACATACACATCCAAGTAGAAGACTGAACCACAGAGGAATAGTTGAATGTGGAAACCTGTGAAGATTAAGAGGAGGTATATGCAGCCTGGATTCTCTTGTCCTCTGACTGGCCAGTCTCCTAGTCTACTCTCTACAAACAACATCCATCTGAAAAACACTAGACAATGTAGTCTGCAGAGTGCAATATTTACTGATTGATGCCCCAAATTCCAGAGAACAACAACAGAAATGAAACTGAAAACAGGTGAGCAAATGGAACTCCACCTTCCCTTTGTATTATTTTTCCATAAAAGTCACAGAGCACAGAGGGTTTGAAGCTGAATATGACAGTTTGCATTCAAGGTCATACTGTCTCCTCTGTATATATTTCATGGCTACTGTGCTCATTCTCTATTGCTGTGTTAAGAAACAGTGCTTGAGCCAGGTGTGTGGTGTGCCTGTGTAGTCCTAGCAACATGGGAGGCTGGGGTGGGAGTATCCAAGAGTTCTGGGCTGCAGTGCACCAGCCGATGGGGTGTTTGCACGAAAGTTGGCAGTGATATGGTGATCTCCTGGGAACGAAGGACCACCTTATTGCCAAAGTGGGTGTGAACCAGCCCAGGTGAGGAAGAGAGCAGGTCAAAATTCCCATATTGACCATAAATAATACTTGAAATACTGTGTGCTGGCTCTGTCCCAGTTTCACTTGCCACACCCTCCTCATTTCCACTGGGAAATATCTCCTTCCTAGTCAGCAACGTGGCTGATGAGTTCTGCTCCCTGCAGTGGGGAGCTCCTATGGCTGCTTCCTCAGGGATACCAGGACAGGGTTTGTGTTCAGGAAGGTCCTGGCCCTGTTTTTAACACTTACGCTGATTGGGCGATCAATCCAGAATTATCTACTTGGTTAATTAAAATCAAACTGACTTGAGATCTTGATTATGTCAGAAAAATTCCTTCACCTATTCCATTTACTTAGTCTAAACCCCAGGGTTGATTTCCATAATACTTTAAATCTTTCCTACATTCAGGGTCAGGTGGCGATTATATGGAGTTATAGAAAGTGTGTATGAAGTGACAAGAATCTTGGTGGTCAGCTTAGAATTCTACTCTAAGCAGATAGTCTTTATCTGTACCCTGGACATGGAGATTCTTTCTAAGGTACTGCCACTGAGGTCTGCTTCATTCTATCAGGGGAGACTCTTTGGCACAGGCTCAGTACAGTTTAAGGGCCTGGCACAAGGCGTGCACTCCTTGTAATTTTATTGCAAGTTCCTTGTTAGCTAGAAGCAGCTGCTAGAAACCAGAAAACAAGTCTCCCAGTGTACTACTGAGTTGTACATTGCTGGGAAGTAGATGCATAGCTCACTGAGTATTTCTTTTTTTCCATAATTTTATTGAAGAGCAAATAGCAATGAGACAGTTTCAAATCAAATTAGTAGGACAGTTTCAATAATTAATACATTGCATATTGTTTTCTTAGTGCTTATTTGTTGTACAAGATGCAGACATGATATTCTATTTACAAACACTATTAGAGAAGATCCCTCTGTTCATTGAATTAAGAGAATGTAGATGCATATCTATCTTAACTATTTTGTATCTACAGATACAAAATGGTCATTCACTTGTATCCCCTTTTTTGTTTAATTTTGTCATTTAAATATTATAAGTCTGTGAATTCACCAAAATATTCCCAGATAGTCCGGTAGTCCAGTAGTATTGGGTTTTCTGGCTATATCAGAAGTTATTGACTTGAGTCTTTTATATCTTAGCATAATAATATGGCTTTACTTCTTATACTTTTTTTATACTTATGTAGCAAGAATTGTAGCTTTCGTATTTGATTAAGGTCAGTCATATTCCCTCAGGATTTATCCTGAGACACTGTACCACAGTTTGTAGATCCCTTGTCTGTGTCAGCCATGTGGGTGAGTCACAGCCATTGCTTGACCAATTTTCTCTCTGTGAAAGCCTGAGAGAACATTTTCTCTCTATGTGACTCTCCGTAAGCACACTCTACATCATCAATCACTTTCCTCTTTGGCCCCATAATCTCCTTGATCAGAAAATTTGGGGCACACCTGAGTTGCATGATTCACTGAGTATTTTGCATGATTATTAAGTGAAATCTTCTAAAGTAGGCATGTGTAGGTGGTGCACTAAGAGCATGGAAAAGCTATTGAGCTTTAACACACTGAGGAGCATGTCTTTTGTGAAGATCAGCTGTGTCTTTAGACACAGGTTGACATCCA
The DNA here is from genome assembly GCA_004027165.1 of Ctenomys sociabilis. Classification (NCBI taxonomy): domain Eukaryota; kingdom Metazoa; phylum Chordata; class Mammalia; order Rodentia; family Ctenomyidae; genus Ctenomys; species Ctenomys sociabilis. The sequence continues at coordinate 12,764 of PVKA01029593.1, forward strand.
TGAAGGACATGGCTCCAGAAGAGGAGTGCTGCCAACCACAGAGATGTGAGCAATGTCTTTAGAGGACCGGTCTGAGACAGGACCTCACCTGTGCAGCAATCTGTAGTCATGGCTTGGAGACTGTTTAGGGGAAGTTATCATGAAGTGTCAGGTGTCTGACCCTCACTGTGTGACTCACAGCTGGATGACTTTGAGCCACTTTCTTAATCTCTTTGGGTTAGCTTCTTTGTCAATCAATTAATGGGTTGTTTTTTAAAATTAATTTTATTGAGAAAGAAATACCAATGAGACAGTTCCAAAGCAGATTAGTGGGACAGTTATAAGAATTAATACATTGTATATTGTTGTCTTCATAGTAGTTATTCATAATACAAGATGCATACATGATACCCTGTCCAAACACTATTAGCACAAATCTTTTTTCTCACTGAACTAGCAGAAAGTGGCTGTATATTTATCCTAACTAATTTGCATATATAAAATACTGCTTCTAATGTCATATCAATTACTGCTATACTCTCTCAAGCAAACATTTGTTTTTAAAAAAAGGTAATAAAAGAATGCAAGAAACAAGAAAAAATGTCATAGGACTGTCCTGCTGCAATTTTGTATATGGTTAGATTTCTAAATTTCTGTGTAAAAATGTGTAATTGTTCAATGGGTTGTTAATTCTAAGTTTGCAAGTTCTAACATCCTATGGGTTTTTGAATAATTACAAACATAATATTTAGGTGATTTAGAGATCAGAATACTTAGTTCTTAAGTGCCAGAAACACAATTGCAAGAACTTGGTGTATTGTCAGTAAAATAACACAAAGACCCCAAGTCTAAGCCCCCATGACCTAGACTGTCCCTGACCCTTCTGCTACTCATGTGATGAGGCACCAGCTCTCCAGTGTGACCTTGAACCTTTCCAGGGTTTTCCCTTTCTACTGAGAAGCTGAAGCCTGGCTTCAGTTTCCAACAGTGCCTCATGAATTTGCTTGCCTTCAAATCAAAGGCAGTGTTTTCCTCTGCTGTTTAAGTTTCCTGCGTATTAAAACAATTTTGAAAAACAACAGTAATTGTTTTCCTATTGAATGCTCCACGGAGAGTAGTTGCTTTCAATCAATGAGGAGATTCTAGTTTTGAAGTTCAGCGATGTTTCAGACAAAAGAGTGCTTTCAGAAAACTCTGGGACCTGCTCCCTAATGCTGGCTCTCTGTCTTACATGCTGGGAGGTAACTGTCACATTCAAAACCAGTTACTTACAGAGCAGAATGAAAAGGCTCTTCTGAGGCAACATGACACAGAACAGGCAGTTATATTGAAGGGCTTTCTCCAATATTTCCAATAAAAAAGCCTTTCCACAATTATTGTGCTTTGAAGGGAATATTGCTAACCTAAATCATAGTCCATGTTTGGGGGATGAAATTGTACTTTTCCGGTTGCTTCCTTTATTTGCATTTAAAGGCTTGTCAAAGCTCCAGCCAGAAGCCACCACCAGGACTGTCCCCTCTTCCTAGTGCTTTTAATTGAATGAACACACACACACACACACACACACACACACACACACACAATTTGTTTGAAACCCAATTAGTGGCTATCACAATGGTGCTGCAGAGCTCAGTGGCTGGCCACTTCTTTTGTGAGCCAGGACTCAAAGGTTCAAGGATAGAAAGGTCAAATCAGGGGTTTCTTGTGCAGCAGAACCCAGCAAACATGTGAATCATAGCTGCCTTAGGAAAGTGACTGCTGTTAGTCGTGGAAGTGGATCCGAGCTCATTCACAATTTGCATCTCTGTGGACCCTTGCTTGTTTCAGGACTAGCCTTGTGGAGGAGTGCAAGAAGGCATTTGTTCAACAAATAAATTTCCAGTACGACTTCGCCAAAGAAGAAATGAAAGCCAGGAAAGCTAAATAACTTCCTTAATATCCCATGATTGTGAGGCAGTGGGGAGAAGCTTTGAATGCAGGCATTCTGATTTTATATATTGTATTCTTTCCTTTGCATGTTGGTTAATTATTTTACAGTTTACATTTATTCCTTTGTTTTAGGAACTAATTTGCAATGCTGCTATTAGTGGCATAAAAATCAATTTGTTTAACACATTGTTGGCCTAAAAGAATTTCTCACATTTTTTGCAGTACAAAGTATTCTTGAGAAGCAGAGAATTCTGCTGTGATCTCAGGAATTCCTGTGAGCGTCATCCACATTTTAATAAAAATTCTGTGGGGGAAAAGCGGACAGATTTCTACTTAAGCACAAGCAAGGTTCCTGTGTTTAAATGAACTTCTATGGTTAAGTATTGACTAAGTTAAAGAACAGTGTAAAATAACTGAAGTCTATTAGGATGCAAAGCCAGTAATATGCAGCAGGACACAGTTGACTTGCGCACTGTGTATGTTTCAAAACATCACTGGCATCAGCAAATCTGTCCTTCCAGTGAACCGTGATAAATTCCAAGCAAGAGAAAGAACTTAGGGGATTGCTTTAAACCATCGTAGGGATTCTCTGTTTATCAGAAGTAATAAATGTTAGTTTTAATTATGCATCTCCTTCAACATCCTAAACATAGGTTGGCATTCATAAAAGGGATGACGCATTTGTGCTCACCTTTTAGAACTGTTGTTTAATGCATCTTACGAACTATAAATCTTAGCTGGTATGTTTTGAAATAATCATGTAAATTTTTGCCTTCTATATCATGAAAATAGTCGTAACGATTCTTTTTCCTGACACCCACTGTAAGACATTCAGGGGAGTCCTACTATTTCTGTTCTGGAAAGGAAATCTTGTAGTTTACTGTTGTTATTTAACCTATTAAATGGATTTTTGCATATTTAATTTTAACTTTATTTGTGAGCATGGTTGTGTCATGATTGTGAAATTATTTTAATTTTTCATGATGCTGATATTATCTTTAAAAAAATTCGGGCTGGTGAGATAGCCCAGGGGACTGAACCCCTGTTTAGGCAAGTACAGGGGCAGGGTTCCACCCCAAGAACCACACGCTGCGCCGGCAACACCCCCAGGCACCCAGAGCAGGCCACTGAGTCTGGGTGCACTCCTGTAATCCCAGCGCTGGGGAGGCGGAGACAGGGGAGTCACTACGAGTCTGAGCTGGGTAGTGAAACCCTGTAGCAAACACATTAAAAAAATCCTGAAAGAAGAGATACGTGTGTGATGGTGCATATCAGACCACTACTGCTTTCGCATTTGTAGAGTGGTTTTATGGTGAACTCTGTATCCTAACAAACTGCTCTTTCTGACAGACATGTGTTCATATTGTACTTTGAAAGTTATACATATTATGTGGAAATCTTCTATTTTTTGCTTTCAAATTTATAATAACAAATTTCCATGTTGTCTCTAAAAAAGTGGCCAGGTAGAGCTGAACACAAATTTTGAAACTGAAGTGCTTTATTAAGCAAAGCCAATGAGATGTTAAGTTCACCTGCCTCTGTTACAGGGTAACACTATCATTAAGCTTCTCTTCTGGAGGGTTAACAGCTTAAGTTTTCAGACCAAAAATTGGAGAAAAAGAAGAGCTACAAGGATAGCCAATATTTTGGCCCTAGGCCTTCAAGGTCAGTGAGGACTCAGGACAAAAGAGAACCTGTGCTGTGACATCCTGTAACTCTTTTTTTTTTTTTTTTTTTTTTTTTTTTTGAGACAGGGTCTCACTGTGCAGTTCAGGCTGGCCTTAAGCTCACTTTGTAGCTCAGGCTGGTCTCGAACTCACAACAATCCTCCTGCCTCAGCCTCCTGAGTGCTGGGATTACAGGCATACGCCACCATGCCCGGCGCTGTAACTCAATTGTGTTCCAAGTTTCTGATCAAGGAGATTATGGAGCCACAGAGGAAAGTGATCAACAGTGTATAGTGGGCCTAAGGAGAGTCACTTAGAGAGAAAAAATTCTCTCAGGCTTTCACAGAGAGCAAATTGGTCGAGCAATGGCCATGAGTCATTCAGTTGGCTGACACTGACAAAAGAGCTACAAGCTGCTCTACATGGTTCTAGGATAAATGCTGAGGGGATTTGACTGACCTTGTCAGATACAAAAGTTACAGTTTTAGTTATGTAAGTCTTGCTTTAACTTCCTCTTAGCCATCCTGCAGAAATGCGTAACCATGTGGTATAAAAAGTAAAGCCATATTAATATGCCGAGCTGTGGAAGGTTCAAGTCAACAACTTCTGACAATTGTAAGCTCTGCAGATAACCCACTACTATTATAGATTGCTGGACTATATTGGGTTATTTGCTGAATTCAAAGTATCTACAGTATTTGAACTAACATCAAGTATGAAAAGATCCTTTAAACAGTTCTCCAAACACAGCTTCTCTAACAGCAGTGGAACACCTATCTCTGACAAAACCAAACCAAAATGGAGGATATAAATGAAGGACCATTTTGTAGTGAAAAAATAGGTATATGCAAAATAATTAGGATAGGTATACAGCTACTTTCTCTTAGTTCAAAGAGAAGAAATATTTGTACTAATAGTGTTTAGACAAGATACCATGTCTGCATCTTGTACTCTGAATAACTACTATGAAGACAACAACATGTAATGTATTAATTATTGTAACTGTCCTACTAATCTGTTTTGAAACTGTCTCATTGCTATTTTTTTCTCATTAGAGTTAATAAATTAAAAAAACAATGACAATGTGCTTGTGATTGGATAGCACCAGTGACATGGCTGTGCGACTATCCCTTTGCCTCTTGGATTATCCAATATTAGAGTTCATAATTTAGGCAAACAATGGCATCCCTGAGTTACTCCCAGTAACCAAATTGCAGGGCCTCCTGAAGGCGGGTTGCAGATACTGCTCAGGCTCGAGGGCACCTCTGAAGGTTCTGCCCATCCCCCTACCTGTTCTTCTACCCTTTGCTTTGTGCTTGTGAGTGTACAAGTCAGAAGCCACAGTTTCAGATGCACTTGGGGAATCTGTCATTTGGTGCTGGAACCTGTGCCAGCCCCTGGGCAGAAGCCCAGAATTTTGCATTCATGTGGACAGCAGGAAGCCTGGTGCTAGCTAACCAGATACTACTTGGGCCCATGTGGATGGCCCAGCCCAGCCTGCACTCCACAAAGCCTCCAGCAAACCTTATTTACAAATCCCTTCTTCTACCAAAGGTGACATGTTCATAGATTCTGGGGGCTAGAGCATAAAAATTGGAGGGATGGCCCCACTGCTTACGCTGACATCTATACTAATAATTGCAGATGACCTCTAAGGTTTCTTCGAGTGCATTCTTTTTACCTAATATTGATACTCAAATGATAGCATTTATTGAAAAAATTGTTATTCTTTGGCTTAAAACATTTATTTTGGAAAGATGGATCACTTTGTGAAAATAATAGACAATGTGAAAAAAAACTGGCTATAGAACCGAAATAAGCAGATAAAAGTAAAGTTATTGGAAGCTTCTTTGTAAATTTTAAAATATATGAATAAATCAAAAAATAAAACTTTTTAAAATTGTCTCCTGATTCTTTTCACCTATAGCATTTCCCTTCTCTGTGTGCCAGTTATGAAAATATATTTTACAAAGTTGCTTACATAAAAATTTCTAAATTCATTTACATGGATTATTTGCTTTCTTTTAAAAATTCTTCTCCATGTCCACGTTTCTTGACATTATGTTTTCTCTGCTTTCATATTGTGTAAGAAAAGATTATTTATATAAACAAAGGCATTTGATTTATTAAATCCTTTGTTTTCTGACTTTCTCTTTGAAGTGTCTTCAGTATATGTTCAGGCTATTCAATTTGTTTTCTAAAAGTAAGTGTTTATCTCATATTTCATATTTACCTTCAATTTTAAGTGGTGATTTATATTATTATCTAAAACTAGAATAATTCTTTTCCTGTTGCTGCATGGTCCTTCTCTGATGATTTCAATGGCTCACATTTCTTGTGACAGCTGTAGAATTTTAAGGATATGTCATAATAAAATCAATGTTTAAGTATTGGACACCCCACACTCACCTCTGTTTTTCTTTTGTTGCAGATCAAATTTAAGAATATTTACTGTTTTTTCAGGAAAACACTGTGATGAACAGAAATAGGTGTGTGTGTGTGTGTGTGTGTGTGTGTGTTTTATTTTACCCACATTTGTTTGGGGGAGGAAGACGTTGTCCAGCCTTGAGGGAGACACAATTTCCCATGTGTAGGTGTGATGCAGGCACCTTCCCATGTCCTGGGCATGACACGGGCATCTTCCCATGTCCTGGGCATGACACGGGCACCTTCCCATGTCCTAGGCATGACACAGGCACCTTCCCATGTGCTAGGTGTGACACAGGCACCTTCCCATATCCTAGGCATGACACAGGCACCTTCCCATGTGCTAGGCATGACACAGGCACCTTCCCATGTCCTAGGCATGATGCAGACACCTTCCCATGTCCTAGGCATGACACAGGCACCTTCCCATGTGCTAGGCATGACACAGGCACCTTCCCATGTGCTAGGCATGACACAGGCACCTTCCCATGTCCAGGAATGACACAGTCACCTTCCCGTGTCCTAGGCATGACACAGGCACCTTCCCATGTGCTAGGTGTGACGCAGGCACCTTCCCATATCCTAGGCATGACACAGGCACCTTCCCATGTCCTGGGCATGACACAGGCACCTTCCCATGTCCAGGAATGACACAGTCACCTTCCTGTGTCCTAGGCATGACACAGGCACCTTCCCATGTCCTATGTGTGACAGAGGCAACCCAGAGATGCCCCTCCTGTGCCAGGAACTTTTGAGGAGCATCTGCCTTGTGCACAGCCCTGCAACTCAACTAATGTCTTCTGGGAGATCATTGCATGGCTACCGTTCTGACCCTGGGGATGACAAATCTTTGTGGCTGCCACTGCTTAGCAAGGGCTCTGTCTCTGGGCCTAGTGTGACCATTAGCTGTGCAGAATGAGTAGGGGAAGACCTGTCAGAAAAATGCTCCTCCGAATTGCCTTCTTACTTCCTCTTTCCAAGAGCTTTAACTGGACATCATGTGTGCATCAGAGATGGTACAAGTCCTTTGTGTGCCGAAAACCCTCTTAAGGAGGCAAAGGCAGGGACCAAACTCAGGACAATAGAAGAGAGTGCTAAGAAGGTGTCAGCGAAGGAGCCACAGAAGCAGCGCAGGGCAGGATGCCTGCACGGGCATGCACATTTGCATCTGGGTCGCAGAAGCCTGCTAACAGCTGAGGCCTGCGTGTCTGGGCTGGCTTAGCACTGAGTGTGTTTTCTCAGAGCAGTGCTTCTCCTTGAGTGTGTTGACAGAGTGCAGAGCTGAGAGGGGTGCTGGGTGACAAATCTGTGAGAAAGAACGAAAAAGATGAAGTGCAAGACAAACAGAGGCCCTGGCTCCCAGAGCTTCTGAGGACCGTTTGCTTTAGAGCAGGTCTATTTTCAAAACCTCAGCTGAGTCTCTGTGTCAACAAATACACCAGGGCTAATATTTGGTGCTTTTCCTACAGCTCTGAGGATAGAGTGTGTGTGCGCGTGTGTGTGCGTGCATGTGTGTGTGTGTGTAGGTACTCTTGCTAAGTCTCTGCATGCAGCAGCTTGCCAGGAGTGGCAGTGTGGCCTGGAATTCAGAGCCTCTGGCAGCTCTTTTGCCACCCAATAATGCTTCGGCCCTCTCCAGCTTTTCATTCCTCGGCATCATAATCAGTAGAAGCCACCTTACCCTCTTGAAGGCCCTCTTGAAGTTCAGATGAAAACAAGACTTTGACATCTGTCTCCGGGAAATGTCAGCATGTGCAAGACTCTCTCTCAGAACATTCTCACCTAGCTGGGCCCCACGGTGACCAGGACCCTTACTGACCATTTCCGTGGCATCGCCAGACAAGCTCTCCCTTTTTCCCTCAGTTATCACAGGAAGTGATAGTCACAAAGCTGACAGTCACAGCAATCTCCAGTAGCTGCCGGCCGCTCAGAGCCCCTCTGCACCCCTGCAGCTGCCCCATCAGCAGCCTCCCCTCTGCACTTGCCACACCTCTGTGACTTCGGGCTGTGAGATCCCTGCAGACCCAGCGGGAGACAGGTAGTCCTGCACTCCAGCACGGGAGCTGTTCTGGAGGTCGGAGGCAGCGGAGCATGAAGAGAGCCAGCAGCAATGGCCACCATCAACTGTCACCTCACCCACACCAACTCACCTAGAAACACCAAACCGGCCCCTTCCGTGGGCCCAGAAATTCCTGGAACACGGGCTGGGGTCCACCTGCTTTTTCACTCTTTCAAGCTTTCCTGCCAAACTCCCTTGTTGAAGGCACTTTTCTCCCACTTTTGGCCTAATGTGGGCTGTGGCTGTCCCTCCCTCCCCCAAGCCCCAACATCAATGAGTTTATGTCTCAGAAAACTTGCACATTTCTCAGACTCCCATACTGGAGAGGAAAAACCATCTGTTCTGCCCTGTGTCTTTCAAACTCCACGAGGTGAGAACTGACTTTGGCGTTTTGATTGTCCCTGTAAGTCTTATTCGGCTTTTGAGATAGAGTCCTGCAATTTTGCCTTGGTTAGAGTTGAACTTCTGAGTTCGGGGGATCTCCCTGCTCCGGCGCAGCTGGGACAAAAGGCAGGTGCCACTGGAGTCGTCTGCAGACAATTCCTGAGAAGAGGAATTGACGAGCTCTCTCCAGCGGCCCTGCAGTGTCCTGGGGCGCGTCCCTTGCTCTCTGGTGAGTGTCTACATGGTGTGTACTCTTATGCTCATTCCTAGGCACTTGGGAAAGGCACAGAATCAGTGAAGCCCTTCAGACGTGTGATACTTTCATAATATCCATTGTCTAATTCAGGAATATTACTTATCTTTCATGAATGTTTTTGTAAAAAAGTTTTTCCAATAATTTATTTATGATTTTTATATGAAGAAATTATATATTTCAATAATTCTAAGAAGATAAATTAACGTTGCATAGAATTTCTGGAAATTGTTAATTTAGCTTTTAAATTATTTACATAGGTATCTAGAAATATCTTAGATTTCTTTTGTATTGGCTATCTAGCTTATTTACTACTCAGTAATTTTGATATTCTTATTCATAGTTCATAGTTCTATAACCCTATATTTGCCAATAATGCTTTTTTCCCAAGCCTCTGTTCATTTCTCCTTCTGTGTGTGTGCTCAGGCACAGACGCTGGAAATGGTGAGGGCCTCCCCACCCCTCGTGTTGGAGCTCTGCAAGGCCAAGTTTCCAATGTTTTACCACGCAGCACCTAAAGATGCAAAAGAAGGGTTTATTTGTGGCACCACCTGTTTAGGGGACACCACACTTGAGTGCTGCTTCACCATAATGTTTCTTAGCAGCTGTGGCTGTTTAAAAACCATCAGCTTGGATGGATTCCAGTGAACTAAGCATCTGCTGGTCCGCTGACTAATGTGGAAGAGAGACACTCTCCGCTGGGGCTGCGTGAAAGCCTGCATGTTTGCTGCCCTCGCAGAGCAGGTGGCTTTTACTGAGGTCCCAGGATGGGCTTATACCTTCCTTAACACCTCTACCTGCAACTGTCCTTCTGGAGAGGAAGCCAGGCCTCCCTCCTGCACCTGTGCAGGACTCTTCCCTTCTGTGTTCTCTAATCTGGTGAGCTGCTGAAGTCAACTCCTCTCTCTTTTTTTAAATTTCAGAAAGAACTAGAAACTAAAGAATTTTTTCCTATGAATTGACTGAATAGTTTTTGTCTGTTTGTTTGGATGCAGGGTCTCTCTTGCTATGCAATTCAGGCTAACCTTGAACTCAATTTGCGGCCCTGGCCAACCCCAGGCTCGAAGCATCTGTTCTGCCTTCCAAGCCCCGGGACGGCAGGCGTTCACCACTGCACCACGTACTATGGAATTTTATCAGATATCTTCTCCTGTGGTATTTCTGTATTTTCCTTTCTGCCCGCTAATATTTTGCTTGATTACGTGCATCTTTGTGTGGAGTGGGATTATGTGCACCTTTGCGTGGAGTGGGATTACGTGCACCTTTGCGTGGAGTGGGATTACGTGCACCTTTGCGTGGAGTGGGATTACGTGCACCTTTGCATGGAGTGGGATTATAGTGTCATGTTTGCTGGAGAGTGCGCGCTTCTTCCAATTCAACTCTCAGGAAGAGCCGGTCTACACTGGGCTGGTTGGCCCTTAACAATGTGGTGCTATTATCAAATAAACTGTGTGGCACGGGAGCCTCTCTGTGGAGAGCTGTTTGAGAACTAGCTCTCTTTTTTAAATGGCTGTGCAATTTTTCAAATTACTTGCTTGTTAAATTTTAGGTTTGTTTTTTCCTTACCACTCAAATTACAAATCATGACATAGATTTGTTCATACTGAAGCCAGTCAAGTGCAGAGGCACCTCGACGCTGAGAGCGGGTTTTAGAAAGTGCCTCTAGAGCCTGCTCAAACTTGGTTCAACATAGTTTGTAAAGGTCAGACATGACCAAAAGGAGCCACCAGTCAGTGGCCTTTTGGTGGCAGAACTCAGAACCACCTGGGTCCACCTAATACTCCACCTCTGAAAAGGGACATGTACTCCACGGTGCTCCACAGAGGGGAGTGATGAGAAGTCCAGGTGCAGCGAGAGCTGCGGCTAATGCCTAAACTTCTTCCCCCTCCTTTCTACAAAATCCCTCCTACCACCTGTGGGCGGGACAGGTTGGAGTTTGCCTTTGGGCTCCTTATGCTGCCTCTTACTAAGGCTTTCTCTTGCAAAGGTCCTGGGCCCACTGTCAGCATCTGTGCATCTGGGACAGATTTGATATCAGTCCTGTCTTTCAAATATATGTGGAATGGAACTTGAAGCCAGCACAACATGCATGCAAAGTTGGAGAAGATGAGGACGAATCAGCAGATCAGCAGAGGACACTAAGAAGAAGCAATCAAGGGCAGAAATAGAAAAGCAAGCGAGTGGGTGTCCTGGAATCAAGGACAGGTCCTCTGTCCATGAGGAGTTGAGAGCTGAGTTGTGTCCTGTGTAGCTAAGACACAGTCCAAGCACCCAAGTACGAGCTCGCGATGCCCAGGGCGCAGTAACAGGGCAGTGTTAAGGGATGAGGGGCCAGAGTAAGCAGCTGGGTTGCAGACAGTGTGGAGAGCTCTAAGGTGTTGCCTTACACAGCCACAAGAATTCCTGCAATCTGTGACCACACAGAGACAGACTCAGAAGTCATTATGTTAACTGAAATAAGTCAGGCACAGATAGGTGACTACTGACTGACCTCACTTGTGTGAAATCTAAGAAAGCTGATCTCGTAGATATGGACAGTAGCACAGAGCTTACCAGATGGTGGAGAGAGGGGGAAGAGGCAGGCTGAGGGCAGTGTGGTCAGCAGGAACAAAGTTACCAACAGAAATCCATTCTAGAACTCATCATCCAGTAGGGTGGAAGCAGGTGCAATGCATTGTGCATCTCCAAATAGTCAGAAAAGGAGGATTCTGCATACCTTCTTCACAGAGAAACACTTAATATGAAAGTGACAGTTATGCTCACAACTCTGATCTGATCACTTCTATCTGCACTTATGAATCCAAACACCACATTGTGCCTCGTATATACGTAGAGTGATTAGGTGTCAGTCAAAAATAAAAATTAGAAACAATAACATGAAACCCAGGGAGTTTCTAAATGAGAGAAACAGAACAAGGAAGAAATAGCAGGGGGCAAAAGCAAGATGCTTTTGCATATTGTGTTTAAAAAATACATTCAGCTTTTGTGTCATGGTATGAGAGAAACGGAAAGGAACTGAGGATTTTGCAAATATGTGGGGCATTGCCAAAGAATACCCTTGAAGAAGAGTGAGCGTATGTGAGTCTCTACCGGACTAGCTGTGAGCTGAATTTGAACTTTCTTCCTTCCAGGAAAAAAGACAGCAAGTTGGAAGGTTGTGGAGATTTTCACAGTGAAACGAAAAGTCAGGGTATTGATTGATGGAAGGGACATGGGGTCAGGGAACACCTCCCAATCTAGAGAGTGACAATAAGTTGCAGGAGAGTTATCCCAGGGGAGGACAGCATGAATTCACCAGAAAATGTTTTATTATCCCAAGGCAGCTGAAAGGAGTGGCTGAAGGCCTGCGGTCATGAAAGTCCATGAGCACCAGGGCTGGGTTGTGCATTTCTCTAGGTGGAGTAGATGGGCAGCTGGATAAAGCTCGAGCTGAAGAGCTGAGCCTTGGGCATGGAGGACCAGAGCAGAAGGCGACGCGCCAAGCACCAGGGCGTGGCACCTGTGCTCCCCTGGCCCACTAATAGTTGGGGTCTTTACTTTTGTTTGACCTAAAACTACCTTTCTTTGTTTTCCTGCTTGCCTTCGATTTTCTTGTACTTGATCATTTTTTAAAAAAAATAATTTTATTTAGAAAAAATAGCAATGAGACAGTTTCAAAACAGGCTACTAGGACAGTTACAATAATTAATACATTGCATATTGCTGTCTTTGTAGTAGTTATTCAGAGGATAAGATGCAGGCAGGATATCTTGTCTAAGCACTATTAGTACAAAACTTCTCATTGAGCTAAGAGAAAGTAGTTGTATATCTATGCTAACTACTTTGTATGTACAAATAACCCACTACTATTATGGATTACTGGACTATATTGGAGTACTTTGCTGAGTCCAGGCACCTACAATATATGAATGGCGAAGGAATACCCATCTCTGACAAAAGTAAGCAAAAACGGGGATGTAAATGAAGGACTGTTCTGTAGTACAATTGATCATTGTCTTAGTTCACTCTTCTCTCCTTGCTGAGGCAAAATATTCAACACTCCATATTAAGGTGTACTTAGCTCACAGCGCGTGGAGGCTTCAGTCCATAATCAGCTAGCACCAAGGTAGGGAGCACGTGGCACGAGGGCAGCAGCTCAGGGTGGCAGAAGACAGCAGAAGCCACAAGAGCACGAGGCAGTGGAAGAGCAAGCCTTTCTCCTCCCTTGTGTTGTGTGCGGCCATCCCTCCACGCCACCCCCATGCCCTCCTCGTCCACAAGCTCACGGTGATAACTAACAGGACCCCGGTCCCTTGCCGAGTCACCTGATTAGGCTTCTACACCCCTGCGTTCTCAAGTGGGCACACTGTATCCACCATGACAGCATTTCTTTCATCGTTAGTCGCTTTATTGCAATTATCTTTGAATGTCCTATCCCTAGGACAAAACGCACAGTGGTGACCTCTACCATTTTTCTCCTATATTATTTACTATAATTCAGTTCCTCAATATCCCCCAGAGGCTGAAGGCATTGCTTTAACCATGGCATAGTTGGGAGGCTCTGGGCTGTGAGGTGCAAGGTGAAACTGAAGTCTTGGGAAGCTTGCCCGGGAGTCCCAGCCCCGGCGCCGCGAGGGCACCTGTCTCTGGCCATGTGCACTCCCAGGCCCAGAGCAGACAGGCGGGAGTCCTAAATCTGCAGGCCACAGGCAACATTTCCTTCTCTAAGTGGATGTTGTCTGTGGTCACAGTGAGACCTGGCTAACACACCTTCCCTTCTTTTCCCGTGTCCTATTTGGTGCTACTGCGCTCATCTTCCTGGGCTCACCATTGGCTCGAGGATCAGGACTCCAATATTTATCTCATATAGCTTTCAAAACATACTTGAGACTTTGCCTTGAACAAGATTAAAAACAAAGACATCTCAAGCCGGGCATGGTGGCGCATGCCTGTAATCCCAGCACTCGGGAGGCTGAGGCAGGAGGATTGTTGTGAGTTCAAGACCAGCCTAAGCTACAAAGTGAGCTTAAGGCCAGCCTGAACTGCATAGTGAGACCCTGTCTCAAAAAGACAAAAAAAAAAAAAAAAAAAAAAAAAAAAAAAAAAACAAAGACATCTCAGCACATGAAAGTAATGGGAATGTGCAGCCTTTTGTGCCGGCTTATCCCCTTTCTCACAGGAGCTGTTGTTTCGTTATAGTTTTACTAATATAGGATTTTCATGTTGGGTGTTTATTTGATTTTCATATTGTATATTAATGAGATTTTAATTAATTTGATACTTCATGACTTATTACCAAAAAAAGTGCTATGCTTTTCCCAAATATGAGCCATATGTAAGTCTCACAGATTTTTCTGACTATTTTCTGAGGTGCTAGGGGTGGCATCTAGGGCCTGTTTACTGTGGGCTATGTTCCCAAACCTCTCTGTGTTTCTAAAGATATGAACATGAACTGCCTGAAGTCTAGTGAAAGCGCAGGCACAGTGTGGACTGGGGCTGTGCTGGCCTGAGAGGTCTTCCCTAAAACTACGGGAGCCTGACTCGAGGAAGAAGTTCTTCTCCCTGGTGAACTTGGGTTCCATGGCAGGGCGTCTGCTGGGGTTCCAGGCACATGTCACCAGGCCAGCTTCCTTAGGACTTGCAAACCTTCCCCACAGTTCACTCTGAAGTATTTGAGTTTAGGGTGCTCTTGCGAAGGAAAACTCCCTTGCTGTAGCTGCTTCCAGGGCTGCATCCTGATGAGATCGCTTTTCTCCCCTATTTGCACCACTTTGTTGGGGGTTTTGCCAACAGCAATTGTTGTGTGTTGGAGCCTTTACCATTTTGCAGTCCTATAACATCAGTCAGTGTTGCCGCAAAGGGGCTGAGTTTCGAGTTAGGAAACTCTGGGTTACCGTGGCTCGGAATCTAGGGTCCCTGGATGCCTGACCCGGCAGGTGCCTTTGGAGGGGGAGGGAAGCTGATACCCGTGGACTCACCAGCGAGCACCGCAGGCCTCTTGCAGAATGAAGTGCAAGAGCAATGTGTGGCAGAGGTGAGGGAGCACTGGGCATTGACGATGTGTCCTCCGTTGGCTGTAGTTCCCTGCTGTATGTATAAGGAAGTCTATTAGCTTCAGATTTTTGTTAATATACTTTTACTTTTTTTTCTTATTTACTTAGGTCAGTTCTTCTTTTACTTAGGTCACTTCAATTCAAAAGTGCTGTTTTTTCTCTTTTTCTTACTGCATTTTAGTGTGAAAATTTCACAACTACCTAGGTATGAAAGATAACCTGTCTGGTATAAAAATAGGACATTCTCATGTGTATTTTCTCCATACACACAAAACCAGCTAGTTTTGACTCTCAGATCTTGTCCCTGCAGGCAGTATAACTATAGCAGAAGTGATTAGAAATGAAGAATGAAATTCATTTCAAACACAATATACATGGGTAGATATGCTTTTATACGTCAATTCTGATTATATCAAAGTAAAGACTTACAAACCAATGTTGCCAGCCCAAACTATATGTTTTGTGGCAAAATGCAGTGAAATTAAACAACAGTTATGCTCTTGGGGGATCAATTAAGTGAAGTGTGAGCATGTTATATTCTAGCACAGAAATCCTTTAGATGTGAAACTGCAAAGAAAGTGGAAGAAGGAGCCGGGCGTGGTGGCGCACGCCTGTAATCCCAGCACTTGGGAGGCTGAGGCAGGAGGATTGTTGTCAGTTTGAGACCAGCCTGAGCTACAAAGTGAGCTTAAAGCCAGCCTGAACTGCATAGCGAGACCCTGTCTCAAAAAGACAAA
>PVKA01029594.1:0-28112 GCA_004027165.1 Ctenomys sociabilis
TTTTTTTTGATGTTTCAACACATGTGTTTTGGTCATATCCATCTCCTCAACCAATATTGTACCACTCTCCATACTCCATTTCTCTTGTTTTAATAATAGTCTACTTTCTACTTACTTGTCTTTTTTTTTTAGTATTACAGTTAGGACATTCAGTGTTTCTCTGAGTCTGGCCTCTGTTGCTTAACATGATAGTTTCCAAGTCCATCTAATTTTCCTGCAAATGATAACTTGTCATTCCTATTTGCTCCTGAGTAATACTCCACTGTGTATATAAAATGCATTTGCTTTATCACTTAATCTGTTGGGCACTGAGGCTGGTTCCCTTCCTTGCATATTGTGAATTGCATTGCAGTAAACCTGGGCATGCAGGTGTCTATACCTTGCAGACTCTAATTCCTTTGGGCATACCCCAAGAAGTAGTATAGATGGGTCATATGGCAGCTCCAGTGTTAGTTTCTGAGCACCCTCTCTTCTGATTTGCATAGTTATCTGTAATTTACATTCCAACAGCACTATAGAAGTGCTTCTTTTTCCTCCATTTTCACCAACATTTATTGTTCTGTTTTGTTATTTTCTTAACGATAGCCATTCTGACTGGGACAAATTGGAATCTCATTGTAATTGTGATTTGCATTGCCCTAATGGCTGAAGATGCTGAACATATTTTCATATTCTTATTGGCCATTTGTACTTCTTTTGAGAATTCTTTGTCTAATTCGTTTGCCCAGCTGATTTTTTGGTGTTAAGCTTTTTGAATTCTCTGTATATTCTAGACAGTAAATCTCAGTAGAGAGTAGTTGGTAAAGATTTTCCACAATTTCAATGGACTGTCTCATAATGTGATTCCCTGGATGCACAGATCCCTTTCAATTTGATGTCCCATTTGCTGATTCTTACTGATCTTTCCTGAGATATTGAAGTCCTCTTCTGGAAGTGTTTGCCTATGCCTGTAGCCTCAGGTGCTTGTCCTGTATTTTCTTTTAGCAGTTTCAAAGTTTCAGGTTTTATTCCTAAGTCCTTGATCCATTTTGAATTGAATTTTGTACAGAAAAAGAAGGGGAATCTATTTTCAATCTTTAGCAGTTTGGCCAGCACAATATTTTGAAGAGGCTGTCTTTTCTACACAATGTATATTTCTGGCTCCTTTGTTTGCACTCAGATAGATGGCTGTAGCTTTGTGGATTGTTTTCGTATCTTCTATTCTGTTCCACTGGTCCATGTGTCTATTTTTATACCAATATCTGCTATTTTTGTTAGTGTGCCTCTATAGTGTAATTTGAAATTGGGTATTGTGGTGCATCCTGCTTTCCTCTTTTGGAAAGTTCTTACTTCTTTCTGTGCTCCATTTTGTAAGATCCTTAATAAGAAATTTGGGCCATTTTTTGAAGTAGCATACAGATACATGAGAGCTAAAACAAAATGAATGAAGTTATAGAAACCAAAAAATAGAGCAAAATGTTGAAATACAGACTGCTGAATCTCATGTTTTATCTTTTTTGTTTTACTCAAGATGGATTGGACAATTAGTGAGAGTA
Organism: Ctenomys sociabilis; assembly: GCA_004027165.1. Classification (NCBI taxonomy): domain Eukaryota; kingdom Metazoa; phylum Chordata; class Mammalia; order Rodentia; family Ctenomyidae; genus Ctenomys; species Ctenomys sociabilis. The sequence continues at coordinate 1,536 of PVKA01029594.1, forward strand.
AGCATACTTAAAATCTCAGTTCAGTGTATTAACACTATGTAAATTTTATAGTACTTTTCCTTTTAGATCTTTATTTTCCTTTTTTCTTTTTTGGCACCAGGGATTGGACCCAGGGTCTCATGCTTGCCCCACGGGCTCTGCACTGCTGAGCTGCATCCCAAGCCCAGTTTAACAGCACTTTTGGTGCTCCCTAAGGTGGGAAAAGAGAACAGAGGAGTCAGTGCATACTCTATTTGCTTCTATAGTCTCCTTGACCTGTAACACATCTCAGCAAAATCACAACTTAATTTATTTTCCTTATTTATATTTACATCAGAGAACAACATTAAGCTACTCCTTAGCTCACCCAAATGAATGAATATGATCCAAGATTTACTTTATGCAGCGTATTGTTGCAGTATAAATTATATCATGAGTCATGTTATAATAAGTTGAGATGCCAGACAAAATCATGATACCTCATTAAATATGAATTTCAGTTGACAAAGAATTTCATATGAATATGTCTCAAATACTCAATTTTATTTGAGACTCAAATTTTACTATTGCCTTGCAGTTGTGTTTTCTAAAGCTGGAAACCCCGATTATAAGTGCTAAAAATGTTTAATAAACTACAGAAAAATGTAGGAATTCAAGCACAGCATATATTTTGGGAATTGGAAATTTAGCTCCAAAATGTCAAATGATGTTGAAATAGTAGCAGATGACTTTTTAAACTTTTCTGTATTTAAATAAAATTTAGTGTTGTATTTTCCTTCATCCACATGGAGAGGGATCTTAAACACCACAGGAAGGTCTTTACTTTGTCTCCAGGTTCAGCAAATTGCAGATCTCTGAGCATCTCTGTGAGATATTCTGGGTACACAGCATCTGTTTCTGTGAGGATGGGAGTGGTAGCTGCCTGATTGGCCTTTATTTCTGAATTAAGTGATTAGATAACTTCCTATCTAGAATTCTTTAATATTTTAAAAGGTGTCCTTTGTCATAGTTTGTATCTACAGTGTCCCTCAAAAGCACATGTGTTTTTTTGAGGTTTTTGTGTGTGTGTGTGTGTGTGTGTGTGTGTGCATGCTTTTAGGGAAGGTGTCTATATGGTGCTCAGGGTCTCACTACTAGATTGGACTCGTGGTGATCTGCCTGTTGACGGCCTCCCAATAACTGGGATTGCAGGTGTGCAATATCTTCATTGACTACAATATCTTTTTCTTCAAATCCTAATTTGTTGGCATGTAAGAAACCAAGCACATCTTGCTTTTTTTTCTTAATTGCCTTAGAGCTAAAAGAAGATGCAATATACACGCAGATCACCATCCTGGGAACAGTGGCTTGTGGTTGTTTGGATGCCGAAAATGGCTGCAAAGCAGCTGCAACAAGGCTTGGAAGGAACTAGAAGCCCAACAGAGATTAGACGACTGGGGGAGGAGAGAAAAGGAATGTTCCAGAGCCCTGCCTTGCCCTTAGCTGCTTCCAAACAGCTCAGAAAACTTGATCTTATTTCTTGATCCATTCTGCCAATCTATGTCTTTTGATTGGTGAATTGAGGCTACTGACATTGATAATTACAACTGATATATGTTGACTTAACATTTCGTTATTTTGCTATTGTTGTCCCCCCCTTTTTTTTTTCTCTCTTTCTTCCTCTATTTACTTAATTGCCTTGTCTGGTGAATTCCTTCTGTTGCGCTTAATGGGATTGTAGTCCTTGTTTTCTCCTTCTAGAATGTCCTTCAAAACATTTTGAAATGCTGATTTGGCAGTCATAAATTTCCTCAGCTATTCTTTGTCATGGAAGTATGTTATTTCTCCATCAGTTTGAATTTTTCAGGGTACATGAATCTGGGCTTTCCTTTAAATCTTGAAATACTTCATTGCAAAATCTCCTTAACTTGAGAGTTTGTGTTGAGAAACCAGCTGCAATTCTGATGAACTTTGCTTTATAAGTTGTTTCTTTTTCTTTAACATATTGGAGTTCTATATGTCTCACTTTTCTGTATTTGAAATTCTTTTTCTCTACCAGAAAGTTTTGTTCCATGATATATATGAATAGTTTTTTTTTTAAATATCTTGCCGATTTTTTCATTGACTCTAATTAATCCTAACTTATTGTTCTTTGCAGTATCTAGCAGCTGTTGTATTGATTTGTTGTGGTCTATGGCTATTTTTAAAATAGCCTTCTTTTCATAATCTTTAGTTGCACACCTGTCTTTGATATCTGAGCTCCTATCCTCACACTGACTTAATTTGCTATGAATACTTCCAGTGGAATTTGTGTTTTCCTGTATATCTACTTCAGGCTTCTTCATGGATTCCATTTCTTTCCTATGCTAAGTACTCATGACTTCCATAATTTTCTTAGCTCCACCTTTTGTCTGTATCTGCTCTAGCATCACTAAGCATGGTTTTCATTGTGGACAACATCTCTGCAGTTATCTGAGAGATCATTTGATTGTTTTTTTTTTTTTTTAGAGCCTGATTTGATTGACTTGTTGCCATGTCAAAGAGGCCAGATAGGTGGTTTTCAGGTTGTCCCACCTCATTGCCCCCAGGTTTGCCTTTCATGATGTTTGTAGTTGCATTTTGTTTAAGTGTCTCATTTTCTTTTTTATTTTTAGTTTAATTCCTGGGATGATGTTGTAATATGTATTTAGAACAATTATATCACTTTTGGCTATACTGGTACCAATAAGAATAACATAAAACATAGCCTAGGAAATGGCAAAATAGTTATTAATTTGACAACTTTAACCATATGAACTAGATTTGTGGTTATATAGTATTGTCTAAAACAAATCAGAGGGCTGGCCAAATAGCTCAACATATTAAAACACCTTCAAGCAGCTGCAGGGGCCAAGGGTTCAATCCCCAGGCCTGCCCTGCCAGCCCCACCCCCAGGGCACACTGAGACAGTGATTGAGACTGGTCAAGGTGGCATGTACCTGTAATTCCAGCACTTGGGAGGCTATAAACAGGAGGATCACTAGGAGTCTGATCTAGTAGTGAGACCCTAAACACCCTGTAGACCCTTTTCTAAAAATTCAAATAAATAAAACAAACCAGAAAATTGTATGAAGTATAAAAGTTCTTATTATGTCAACTCTGCCCTCAGGCTAAAATTTAAGATGGGTTAGGGAGAAAATAGATAAGTAGTCCAAGAAGAGGAGATTAGAAGTCTTTACAACAAAGAAGGATCATGCTGACTTTGGGAAACTGGTACAAAAAGGTTGGAGGGAGAGGAGGAAGAGATAAAAAAAGAACCACAACCACAAAAGGCTAGATATAAGATTCTCACTTATATAAATACAAGTTCAAACAATGGAGAAAGAAAAGAAAGAACAAAACAGTAAAAAATGAAGTCAAACTATAGCAACAAAAAATAAAATGAGAAGAAAACAAAAACAAAATAAAAAATCAAAGTTCACTTCAGGTGTGTCTCTGCTGTCACTCATTTAAAAAAAAAAAAGCATGTAGAAGCAACATCCCTGTGTTGTTCTGTCCCAAAAAGCCACTGAGTCTGCGCCCTCTGGTGGAGTGAAGCAGTCAACACACCTTCACAGGCCTGAGCCCAGCTGGGAGCTACTAGGTGGATCCAGCAGCCACTCTTGAGTTCTGAGCTCTGTGGATCTCTTGAAAAATGGTTCCCCACCAACTGCACTTGCACGTGCATTGGCTGAGCCCCCAGCACTCACTGGCAGTTAGTACAGTCCTTAATGTCTGTTGCTCCCCTCCACTGCTGGGTCTCTCCATGGGGGCCTTTGTGATCACCAGCACTTGCCTTGTGTTGGTAGGTTTGAACTGCCTTTGCACAGCATTCTCTGTCTCAGGGAGAAAGTGCCATTGGGTTCCTCCTCCTCCATTGAAGTTTCTCTCTTCATTCTCACTGTGGGCTCCAGTTAATCCAAGCAGGTGCAGGGGCCGGGGGTTCTTCTTTGGTCTGTGGGGACTGGCCTCCCTCCTTATCTTCCCTGCCTTCCTAGTTCCAGCATCTGGAAAGCAACACTCAGAGAGGTTCTTTATCTGCTGCTTAGTGCCCATTGTCACTTTGACACTTCTACCTGGTTATGGTTCCATGAAGAGAGAGTTAAGTTCTAGATATTTGCTTACAGTCTTTACAAGGCAGCTAGATTCAGGAGGTGAGGAATGACTAGATTTTTAATTGATGAAATAATAAGCGTAATTAGAAGGTGATTGAAGCTCAAATGAAGTACCTTTTGTTAAAGGCAGGCCTTGTTTAAGAGAATATAATATTCTAGGTATCAAGCCACTCTTTTTACCTTCCAGGAAAATATTGCTTGTTTGATTTGCAGTCTTTGTGATATGTATAGGCTAATTTGATTATTTTTCTGCATTAAAGTTTTATTAAAGTTCAATACAAAAACATTCCAAAAAGTAATCTATAATGTCTAATAAGAGTTCTGTGTCAAACAAAGAAGACATTTTATCATTCCATTTCTTTATAGCCAGTATAAAGCCAAATGAGTCAAGACTTATTCTTTTCTCAATGGGAGCAAAATTAAGCCTGCTGGGTCTGTAAACAGTCAAAAAGGTGCAGTCATGTAAGCATACTCCTTTGAATTTAGCACTCATGCTATAATTCATCTCTATCCTACACTATCTTAAAAAACTAAATAAAATCTCAAGAGCAAAAACGCCAAGTAATAATCACGAAAGACTCAAACTAAGAACTCTGTTCAAGTACAACTACTTAATTTTTGTGAAGATCCCCATGGTCATTGATCAGGAATGTGAAACTGTGAGGCTTAAGTTTTGGACTATTTGCCAATCACAAATGTTAAATATGATAGTGACTACATTATGGGGGGGGGTAGAAACTCAAAAAATGAGTTGGTTTCTCTAACTGAACAACTCCAATATTCCCTTTGAGAACATTATCATTTTGTATTATTGGGTCTGGTCTCCCAAGCAATAAAGTTAGCAGAATTTCCAAGGCTGGGAGCTGGGGATAAAGTAGGTTTACTGATACAATAACCAAATAGCCAATGTTTCCAGTTTCAAGTGTACTTCCCCCTGTATTAGCAGTGTTTCAACTTGTTACTTTTTTTTTGAACATTATTCCTCTTTGGGTTTTGTTGTAACACTAAACTGTTTTCAGTAATAAGCTAATGCAAAATATTCCACTTGCTGAAAGCTAATTTGATTTAACTGTGAAAAATAACATAGAACAAGCACAAAAATACAGAAATGCAATGAAGATTAGCAATGATATTGGGAAGACAAAATTCTAAGACAAAATTCTAATAAATGAGCATTAGGAAAAATGCTATGTTTAGAAGAAAAAGGCCAGGCAATAGTATAGTTATTTGGGGGAAGCGTCCCATAATATTCAACAATGAAAAACTCACTAACTTTACTGTTAGTGTACTATTTTCAAGTATCTAGGAGGCTGCTTGTCAAAACATGTCCACTTTCTATGAGAATTTAAGATGTGTGATTCTATTTACTCAACTGGGTTTACTAACTTTATTATGTGACCCAGCAACCATAAAAATAAATAAAATGTATAGGATGGGGACTTTGTAACCATCATTAGATAAGGGGATGCGAGGTAGAGATACCTGAGCTACATGCCTTGGGAAGTATGCTGGTGGTGTAATAAAAATTGATGAATTATGCAGACTGTTGATTATGCAGAACCTTTTATAATGTTTTGAGACAGTATTCTGTATGTAATTAAAACTTTAAACAGAAAAATTGTATGATTTTTATATGTATTTAAAAATTGATTTAGGCTGGTGTGGTGAAGTTGAATGAGAGTATTGTCTAAGTTCAAGAATATAGCAAGAGTTCCTACTAAATTCATCTCTACTAAAATGAGATAAAAGTTCAGAGATTTAATGTTTTGGAACTTTGTATCTAGCAGTAACATTCTATCCTTACTTATGTGTCAGACTATGGGTGACATTCCTTAAAGACTAATGCTAAATTTGAGCATGTGTTCCTCAAGGTTATTGTGTCTATTTTCGGAATACTCAGGAGCTGTGCTGTCTCTGTCCACTATGATGATTGCTTTTTCTCAGAACAGTGAGGTATGATGGAGGAACTATCATTCAAGGGTGTCAGGAAGTGCTGTTCCTAGAATTTACCTGTACAAAATGCTTCACTGTATGCATATTATATTTCACTCACTTTTCTCTTTGCTTGTAAGATAAGCAACTTTATAGTCTGTCGAGCAGTGAGGTTTTTTTGTATTATTATTGGGATGTTTTCATGTTAACAGAAGACATCAGTACCTAGAATACTTCTATCATCTTTCTATAAATGAATTCTTGTGTCAAAAAGTATAAAGTTGGCAGATTGGCAGTTTGCAGGTCACCCTCACAGTTTTGCATATTAATTTGAATTAGTGTACCTATCTATAATGTAATAAATTGTTGCTATATAATTAGAAAATTAATAAACAACTGTAAACTTAGTCTCTATGTTAATCCAGCTATGAATCTCACACCAGAAATACTTCATATGGGACTTCTAATCGCAGCTTTTTGAGGAACCTTCACACTGCACAGTGGCTGTACTAGTCTGCACACCCATCAATGGTGAAGAATGGCTCCTTTCTTCCTACAGCCCTCCAGCATTGATTAGTTGATTTTTTGATGCTAGCCATTCTTTGTGGAGTAAGATGAAATATCAGTGTTCTTCTAATTTGCATTTCTTGAATAACCAATGCTGTTGAGCATTTTTTCATTATTTATTTGCCATTTTTATTTCTTTATCTGAGAAATATATATGCATCTCAGATGCCCATTTTGAAGGAAAAGAAAACATGTTTTTATCATGTATATATCATATATATGTGTGTATTATCATATATAGCTAAGATAGTTACGCTGCTAATTTCCATTTGCTTATAGAAAGGAAGAGTTAAAACTTAAAAATTTTTGACAAATTTTACACGCTTATATCTGGTAATCTGAACAACTACTGTGAATACAGTAGTATGCAATCTAACACCAACTCTTGAATTCTTTTCTTGTTTTTTGAAATTCTGTATTATTTCCAATGTTTTCTCTGATCTCAGTGTAAAAGAGTTTTATTCGTGCTTGGATTTTAGTTTATGAACTATATATTTTCATAAAGAAGGTTTTTAGATTTTAGTTTTCTTCTGTAGCTATTATTAGGAGATAAAATCTGCTCAAATGAGCTAGCATCTAGGTGTTAAATTGCTGATTAAGACAACAAGCCAAGCTCTAATGGGCACTTACAGCATATAAGCCAGCAGTTCAGCTGGAGAAAAGGCCATCTCAACCTTGTTCCAGTTTCTATAGGAAGCAGTACCAGCCATGGGTTAGATGGAGCAGCATAAACATGGACATCTTCTACTTCCAAAAGCTCCTGCCAGCTTAAAGTCTTATGGCTCAGAAAGAAAGTGGAAAGGGCTAGGAATAGAAAAATACTGAGTCAGAATCTCAAAGATCTTCTAAGAGAAGGCCTTAGAAGAATTGTCTGAAAAAGGCTTCTGGAAAAGGCCTTAATGAATGGGTGTGAATACAGACTCATGGAAGAGCGTGGCCAGAGCAGAGGAGACATCTTTGGATTAATCATATATTTTTAATATATCTCAACTCATATTCACCAGCTATTCTAGCCTGAAGTTGTTAAGGGGCCAAGGCAGTGAATATGAGAAATGAGCTGTGCCTGTTTATAGGTTTTGGGATTCATTTTTGTCATGGCTATCTTTTCTCCCATTCCTGGAACAAAATAGCTGATACTGAAAATTATGAAAGGAAAGATTTATTTAGCTCACAGTTTATGGGGGTTTCAGTCCATAATCAACTAGCTCCAAGACAGAGTAGAACATAACAGAGGGCAGCAGTTTATGGTGGCAGATGACAGCAAAAGCAAAGAAAGTGAGCAGCAGCAGCAGAGAGCAAGCTCCTCCCCCTTACTTATATTATATGCAGGCTATCTGCCCCAGGGACAGTGCAGCACTTACACATAATCCCAGTAGCACTCACACCCATAATCCCAGCATTGGATGATGAATTAATCACAAATTCTGGAAGCCCACCCCATGACTACATGAGGTTTTGGGGAGGACATCTAGACAGAAATCATAACATGGGCCTTTAGGTGTTTCCATATTTCTTTTTTTTTTTTTTTTTTTTTTTTTTTGGTTAGATTCCTAAAAAGATGTTCCTATTAAGATAGTCACCTAAGAAAATCATTTTGAAGTTGCAGTTCAGTGATATCTGGTACAATCACTGTGTTGTACACTCCTTGGCTGTATCAAGCTGAAAGCATCTAAATCACCCTGCAGCATCTCTGCCCATCTCTGAGGTGCATCACACCTCACAATCCTCAACAGCTGTTGTCAAGACCACTCCTCAATTGGAGAGGAAAATAGGGCAAAGTTGACTAAAAATGCTGCAGCATTTTCTGACTGGTTTCGAGTTGTTTTTCCTTGATTCGGTATCACTTCATTGAGTGATACTGATGGAACCTTTTGGCTGCTTTCCACAGTTCTTTACATAGCACTGCCAAAGAGTTATCTGAAGGCGTCCCTGGATTTGTAGGGTTGTTGGGAGTGGCCTGCCTCATTCCCTGTCTCTCAGCTCCCTGTGGGGCAGTTGCTTTGTTTGATTTTTATCTTTTTTTTTTTTTTAGCTTATTTATGTTTAATCAATATACTTTGCTTTGTAGAGCAGTTTAGTATGTTTATAGACAATCTGAGTAAGTAGTACAGAGTCCCCATTCTCCCTTCCTAAAGTTCAGCATCTTTTTTTAGTGTGTTGCATTTGTTACTGCCTATGAAATAATATTCATACATCATTAACCAAAGTCCAGAGTTTATATGTGCAACCTTTGTGTTGCACTTTTCCAGGTCTTGATAAATGCATAATGACGTATACCACATTCCAAAGTGATTCAGCCCCTAATATCCTGTATTTCAGTTTCATTCACCTATCTTCTCAGTCATCCCCATACTCAAACCTGTGGCAGTCCAGGATATTTTCACTGTCTTTTTAGTTTCTCCTGTTCTAGACTATCATAGGGACTTGGAGTCATACATGTTTTTGAGGAGTGGGGACATAGCCCAGAGGTTCATATGCATTAGGCTGTCCTTGCATTTGAGCCCTAGTACTGTAGTACGCTAAAAAGTATTTTCTCTTTTCAGACTCACTTCTTACACTTTTAAAAAGTTTTTAAAGTCTTCTCATGGCTTGATAGCCCATTTCTTTTTATTGCTAATATTACAAGTGCTTTGACTTGAGAAGATAAAGTTTTTGAAAGGCAGTCTCTTCCCAAAAAGAAATTTAATAAGTGAAAAAAGAAGTCTATATTTTGAGCTGACTTTAAAATAATAATGCTGACCAACTGAGACCTAAAATATATTTAAAAATTTATTGAGTTGAAGTACTTAGGTTCTTCATTTTATATACCTAAAATGTTATCAATAAAGCCCTTAGTTCTTACTACGTGGTAGAGTAAGCTTATATCTCATAACATCCCTAGATATTAAGTAATGGAATTCCTATTACATACCTGGAAAGGGATACACAAAGTTGAGTAAAGCTATGCAACTTGGCTATAACTGAGTTGAAATTGAAGCCCAGGTCCAGGGCCTCCCAGGTGAGATATATCTAGCATGTTGTGCTTCTTCTGTTTCTCAACAAATGCTTCCCTGGCCACTTTGACTTTTTTTTTTAACCAGAAACTTTAAAGTTTAGACCTTTCCAATTAAAAAGGACACACAATTTGTTCACATCTGTTTATCTCCCTACCCTTTGACAATATCCCTAAAATGAAATGAAGGGGAATAAAATAATGTCTACTAATTCCAGTAACAAAGAGAATGTGAGAAGATCGTTAATAGACAAGAAATGTTGACAGACATTTGCAAGATAGAAATAGGTTATATCAATAGTAACTTAATAAAGTGAAGAAATCTAAGACTTTCTTTTAAAGAAAGGAACCAGCAAAAAACAACAAGCTAATTCTTAGGGGAAAGCCACAAAAGATTTTAGGAAAGGAAGGTAAATATGTCATGGGACAGGAAACCAGAAAGCAACCAGTTGAATATATCTTAAAGACATATGTTTCACTGCTCCCCTCTGCCAGCCAGAGTCTACTCATCTGTCCCATAGAAACCATGAATACCATGCACACCAGATCTAGGTCTGGTCCATGAGGCTTAAGTATTTTAGGGAGACAGACTTTCTTGGAAAGTGAATATAATTTATAATATCAAGTCAAAAGAAGATTTAAAACAAACAAATAGATCACAACAAATATAAAATGGAAATGTGTGGCACACCTATAATATTTTTTTGCTAATGCTTTTGCTTCATACTCTTTGATCACCTCTTCATGTAAGAATGATTCTGCAGTATTTCCAATAGAGAAAGTAGTCTTTCTGTTGCTAACTTTGGCTGCAGTTATTTATTATTTGTAGTGGGAATGCACAAAACATGACTTTTCACACTGTTTTGTCCAGTAAACAGAGATGCTGGCTTGTTAAATTCTCATCAAAAAAGGAGAGGCTATTAGTGTAAATTTCCTTCCATCCTCTAGTGTTAAAGAGAAATGGGAGAGAGGTAAAGAAAATGTTTACTGCTTGGCTGCCAAACAGAAGCAAGACCCATCAGGGAGGAGGCAGGCAGGCAAAGCATTTATAGGGCTGGGTTGGGGTGGAGCTTGCATGGGCAGTACAGTGTCTTAGCAGTAGCTGATTAGGAAGGCTTGGTGTACAAAAGCTAGAGAGGAAATTCATGGTCAGTGGGGGGTTGGGGATGGAAGTCAGGCTGGAAGCTCCAGGTTTTTGATTTGAGATTCCCATGCCATGATGACTCTGCAGACTGTTGCATGGGTGCAGACCTATCAATTAGTGTATTTTAACTGTATATGTAGCATTATAAAGAGGATTTCAGAAAGTATTATCTTTTAACTGGACATTGGTGAGAGCCAAATCTTTTGTTTATAATGTTATATGATTTATGTTTGGAAGAATTTCTCATGGTCTGGCTTTGGCTCTATATGTTTCAAACATGTGTCTACTACTCATTAATTGCTAGTGTCAGAACACATTCATATTGCATTTTAGGCTCTGTACTATATAGCAGGTAGTGGAAGAGCTCCACAAAATCATTCCTTGAATTAGCAATAACTTTACTGTGAAAGACAGAGCCAGACTCTAAAGTGGTAAAGACAGATTTTAATGAGTAATAAACTACTGCAGTAGGTGTAATAATCCAGTGTCATTTGAAGTCAATTCTGAGTTGTCCAGAAGCAATTGGTTGTTTTAAAGGAATGAGGAAGACAGTAGGATCAGGGAAGTCAAATATTACAAATATATGAAAATTCAAGAAAGGAGATGTGAGTTGGTTCACTAGTGAAGGTTGCTCACTAGTGTTTATCAAAGTTAGGTTCCTATAACCCATGAAAGCTGAGAAACAGACTATGTTCTTTACAACACCAGCAGCAGCAGCAGCAACAACAACAAAGGATAAAAAACCTAAAGATGACTATGAGAAGATAATACTACCATAAGAAATATTTTTCTAACCACCTGAAAACAACAGATTTTTCATGAAATTTAGAAATTAAAATTGAAATAGGATAAGGTTTATGTTAAAAATGTTAGAAGGTAAAATTTAGGAATTCTTACAGAGAAAAACATACAGGTAAAAGATAAAAGGTAAATGACAGTAGAGATTTCATGATGTTTAAGATTTTTTTCTAATACAAGATAAAGGAATGGTCATAGGCATCAAATAAAACTTGTTTTCTCATAGTAGGGCACCTTCAAATACCCTGCCCATTGAAGTGGCGTACACTAAAATATGATATGAAATTTCAGAATTCAGAGATCCTAAAAGTTTACAGAGAAAAGGACAGACACATACAAATTTTCTTAAATCCAAATTTCATCAAACTTCTCAACAATAGACAATAGAGATTTTCATAATTCTGATGAAAAATATTCAACCCTAGAATTCTGTGCTTACTCAGGCCATCCTTTCAAGACAAAATAAAGATAGGGTAAATCAAGTAAGGTTTCAACTTCATTTGCTTTCAGTGCATATTGTCATAGAAGCTACCAGGAAATATGTTTCATCAAAACTAAATGCATCAAAAGAAAAAAATACTCCCTCTATAGGAGTCACATGTAGAGGGTAGCCAAGTGAAATCAGATACTAGTAAAGAGTAGTAGGGTGACACCTATTCAAGAGCTGTAGAAAGTAATTCATGGCCATCAAGGAAAAAGTGGGAGGACTTCAGGAGAGAGAACTTTTTACCTCCCCTTCCCCAAATGTAAACATGAGATACATTTTATCATACTGAAAGTAGTTAAGTGTTTCTAAGATACAATATTGATGATACGATAAAGAAGAAATCAAGATATAAAGACATAATTTCACTGTCACAGAGTATCTCATGAAGCTTTGATTCAGACCTGAGACACCATAATGTCTTTATTTACAACATAATATACAAAGAATTGTAGAGTCATAGGATGAGAGATTATGTTGTGAAAACAATTGCACATTTGTGCATACATGTTCACATGCTACTTTTCTTGAATACAGTGCTTTTCAAGGACTTTGAGATGGCCTGTGACTGGGGAACATGGGCCTTTCTATATAATCAGTTACCAGAAAGCTGTTATGGGGTTAATAGTATGTTTTGGAACCAGATCCAGTTTGTCATTTCCCATTGTCACTTACTTCAGGAGTGAACTACAAGCTGTGATGCAGATCACTGGCCCGATTTCAGCTTTTGCCAGGTAACAAAGCAAACTGATCTGAACAGTGGAGTGGTAGAATCTGAACCAAAATACTTTACCTTTGGAAATCAAAAAAGACAAAAATTTAGGGCCAGGATGTAGCTCAGGGGCATAGCACCTGCTTGGTAAGGAAGGGCAAGGTCCCAAGTTTGATCCCCAGTACAAAAAAAAAAAAAAAAAAAAGACAAAATTTAAGCAACTGAGAGTTTGCTCTATTTAGTTCACAAATACTTCAATGAAAAGTTCTCTAAAATAAATTGAGCCTCTCAAGAGGATTAGAGAAAACTACCTTAAACTATCCTTATTTTTCTTCTAGTTAGTGTTTGTCTCATGTTAATTTTAGTGCTTCTTAAAAAATATTTCTCTATATGACTATTGCTCAACTATATATACTTGATGTCTCAAGCATGCTCATGTTTGACTCATTTTTGTAGATATTTATGATAAGACTTGTATGGGGAGTGATGAAATCTGACCTCTTTGTGTAGGCAGGGAAGAAACCAGCTGTGAAGCTGGCAGAAGAATCACTAATAGCAGTGTGGCAGATAAAGGAATGCTTGCTTAATTGGGTAACTGATCTTTCCAGACTTGCTGGTCATATTCCAAGTATTAATGGATTGGGAAATTTAAAAAAATGTATCTCATGACCCCTTAGTAACTCCAGACATTCTACACATGGCAGCATACAAGTACCTAAGACACTTAGCTTTTTTGTGTCTTAGTTTCCTCTTCAACAGAAATGGCAGAAGAGGGGGAATTACAATACCTGACTTTAAAAATCATTGTAAGGATGAAGTGGATTAAAGAAAAGTACAATACCTAATGGTAAGATCATGTCACTTTCCCTTCCCTTATATAGAATATAACTCTAAATACTAACCCTTGACTATGTTAGCTTTCCTTTGCTATGACAATACCGAGGATAATCAATAGAAAGGAGGAAAAATTTATTTTGGCTCCCAGTTTCAGGAAATTTAATTCATGGTCACTTGGCTCTACTGGCTTAGTGTCTGTGGCAAGGTAGAACATCATTCATGTAGGGGAGTGTGTTGGGGAGCCCACACACCACAAGGGGCTTGGAAGTGAACCAGAGCAAGAGAAAAGGCCATGGTCCCCAACCACCCTTTAGTGGTGTGCTCCCAGTGGCCCAACTTTGTCCAACAAGGCCCCAACCTGAAGTATGCTTTACCAATTTCTAGGTGTCTCTCAATCCAGATAACTCGCCAATCTAGATTAGGTATCACATGTACTCCCTGTGTAGTGCTTCTTTCCCTTACCCTTATATATAAGCTTTTCATTTTATTTTTTTAAGCTTTTCATTTTAAAAAGAGAAATGAATAATATATCCTTTGTAATCTTCAACATATATTTTTCCATTATTTATATGAGCTGACATACTTGGATTTTTGCAGAGAAAATGAAAATACTATCTGCCACTCAATAGCTTTAGGAATACAGAAAGAGAAAAAGGTAATCAATGCTAAACTCCTTGATCACAGCCGACTTAGTGAACTTCTTCTATTCTGTGGTCTTCGCTCTTTCCCCATAGAGAAATGGCTGATTTCTCCTCAGGAATGTTGGCCTCCCAAAGAGCTACAGTCCCATCAAAAACAGTCATTTAGTTGCAGTCACCTGCCCATTTACATATTACCTCTGCACCAAAGAAAATTCAAATTCCAAATCTGGAAAAGAAAAGCAAATCTTTTATTAAAATCTTTTACTTTGTAAACCTTTTATCAGGTATATTTATTTCCATCTATATCGGACCTCACATAAACCATTAAAGACATTATCACATATTACAGTGATATATGTACACTCGTGTTTATAGCAGCACAGTTCACAATAGCTAAATCTAGGAAGCAGCCTCCGTGTCCACCAACAGATGACTTGATAAAGTATGGCATGTACATACAGTAGAGCACTGGTTAGCTATAAAGAAGGATAAACTTGAGTCATTTTGTAGGAAAATGAATGCACTTTGAGATAGTAATGTTATGTGAAGTAGAGCAGGCACGCAAACTTAAATATCACATGGCTTCTCTTATGTGAGAAACTCAAACTATAAAAGGGCAAAATAAAAGATCAATAATAGGAAGTGGGGAGATGGGGCTTTTTCAAATAGGAAGGAAACCACGAGATGGTGGGAGTAAGGAGAGAGAGAGTAGGGCAAGAAGTAAAAAGAATTGAAATATGTACGCATGCCGACTCCTCATGATGAATGTGATCATTGTGTATTTCACGATGAATGTGATCATGTACTAACAAATTTTAATTGTAAAAGAAGAGGACTGCATTGAGATTTTGGTAAATTTTGCCCTAATATTTTATGTCTTATTTAATAAATGACAATGAAACTTTTAGTATATTTTACTACAAGTTGTGGTGAATTAGTATCTAAATCTTTATCTGCCTTTTCTTAAATTCTAGCTCCTCTGTTTTACTTTACAAAAGTGCAAACATTATCAGAGTGAGTCATCAGATGTTTAAGGAGATATGTTATATTTCATCTTGTTTTGTTGATATTACTCCAATATAAAAATTTTAAAATATATAGGTATCAAATAAAATATGTCTAATCTTATATATTTATAAATGTTATATATATATATATATATATATGCATATCATAATAGCACATGTTCCCTATTATTCCCTATTAATATGCTGATAAAATACATTTTTAACTGACTCCTTTTTGTCATCTTACCCATATTTGCACATATACATTTAGGAAAAATTATTCTTTTATTTAACAAAGCAATCTAAATTCTATATTTAAAAAAATTTTTATGTAGAAATCGACATTGAACGCTGTGTACGAGAATCAATCAACCTCTTTTGTTGGACTCCTAAAAGTGCTACTTACAGACAGCATGCTCAGCCTCCCAAGCCACCTTCAGACAGCAGCGGACTCAGAAGCTCAGCACTTTATTTTTCCGCAGAGTGTGCAGAGCCTCCAAAGACAGATCTGGTATGTGCACAATGAGCAAATGGGATTCACAAACTCTAAAAAGGATTGTTCTTAAATTCAGTGCATGCTAGTGTCATGAGTGCCCTTAGTAATGTTGTCATTTGTGTCCTTGTAATGTCACTGTTTTCTAGCATATGTTAGTCATGCAGATATTTCAGAAAAACCTCTACATCTATTGAACATTAGCATTGTTTTGATGTATTTCTGCATATAACAACTTTTGTTTTCTACACAATCATAGTTTCTGTTTGCACATTATCTTGTTATATAAAAGAATGCAGAAGTAAAGGAAGAAGTTTGTAAAATAAAGAAATGCTGACTTATTGGTAGAATTGGACAGTTTCTTGGTTGATAAGCCCATGGAGTAGATTCTTTATTTCATATTGAACTTTTGAACACTGTCTTTTATACTTGGTTCTTTTTAAACTAATTTAAGTCTCTGAAAAGTTATTCTGTACTTTTTTAGACATCTTTCTTCTCTCAACATTCTGTACTTTTATTTAGTTCTTTAAAAATGGTTGCCTTTAGTTTTTTTTAAATTGCTGACTTAAAAATTTTACCTACTGACTGCAACATTCAATTTTTTGGTAAAAATTGAACCTTTTAAATAACACTGCAACTTTAGAAATGAGATTGTAGTCTTCTGCCCAGGGTTTTATTACAGCTTTTTAGGGTGGTGATTTTGTTGATAACACTGTTTGTTTAGTGAATTTGCTAAATCCCATGGAGTCTGTATTCTTTACCAAGTGTGACAGTTTGTGGCTGCGTGCTCCGATAGTGAGCAACCAGATTGCTGTACGCTGTCGGTATGGGGTGTAGGTTCTGCTGAGAGGCTCTAAACACTCACTGGAGCACTTCCCCACTCAGCCAACAGCCTTCCCGGGAGCTTTATTTTCTGCTTACTTAGAGCCTCTGATCAAGCCCAGAGGACATCTTGAAGCCTCTCTGTCTGCTCTAGGCACATTCGCAGTCACGCATGTGTGGCCATCTGTGGATAGTCTTCTCGACTCCAGCAACATGTCAGAGAACCTCCCATGAATGCTAACTACACCGCCCAGTTTTTCTTGTTAATTTCATGAATAGCTTCTTCTTCACCCATTGTGTCTACTTCAGGACCCTGCAGTGTTAAACAATTACTGCTGATTGCTTTTGCCAAAGATCTTCAAGAAAAAGGTGTTTGCACTGAGAAAGCGCTGAAACAGGCCAGATGAGAATAAGATCTACCAAGGAAATGGCAAAAAGACAAAAAGTGGCGCTTTCCTTGAAGTAGTGCTTTTCAGGCATTCCCAAACAATTCTGCCCCTTTCAGTGGGTGCTATGCTGCTGGGTTTTGTAATGATTGTTAAAGTGGTGGTTTTCAATGTGCAGCTGAGGGGGAAATGAAAGTAGGGCAAATGCACGTTTCTATTTAGTCTCAACTTTTTTTCCTGCATTTGTGCTCTTGTTATTGCAGGCTTTTGTTGAATTTCCAAAGTTTTGAAAACATTTATTTGAATAATCTTTGTTGTCTTAGTTGCTTTATGATTACCTGACACAAATAAAGGAGGAAAGGTTTAGTCTCTCAGTCTGTAGAGGTTTTAGTCTGTAGTTGGGTGGCTTCAAGGCAGGGTGGCAAGGCAGAAGGGCCTCGTGGAGGAAAGCCATTCATGGTAGGGCAGCAGAAACAGAAAGAGATCAAAGGGAGGGGGAGCCAGACCCTGCCAAGCCAAGCCCCAGCAGCCACCTCCTCACAGCAAGCTCCACCTCACAGTGTCATATTTAGCTATAAACTTAACAGTGGACAAATTCAGTGTAGCACTTTCCCATGGCCCAATCACCTCCACAAAGCCTGACCTATTAGCATATGTGGCTTTGGGGGGTAACCAGATATAAACTATGCCACTTGCCAGTGTTCACACTGGTGTTTTAGAGGGGCACCTTTTCAGAAGGGCTTCCTGTCATTCTTGTTCCTGACTCTCACTGTCTGCTTTGTCTGCTGATCTTGACATTTACATGAAGCAAAAAAGTTTGAGAGATGGTGGATTTGAAAAGGTCAGAAACATATGAGAACTGTTCAAGTAATATCAGACTTTCATTGTGCTGTAAAATAAATTTTAGTAAGAAAAGTTTCTGTTTTAAGTTTGAATAAATGGCTTTAAATCTTGTTCTCTTATATTGTAGTCTGAAATATTTGAAATGCTTAATAGTTTCAATGTCATATCCACAAGCCCCTCATATATTCTTACTATAGTAAGTCTTAGAATTCTATGTTATTTTACTAAATCTTTGTGATATGAAACAAATTATTTTTTGTACTTTCAGTTCATGTACCTTCATCAATTTAACAGCATTAAGAATGGAAAAAATGGCTTGCGAGATAGCTCAGTGGACTAAGCGCCTGCTTAGGTGAGCATAGAGACCAGGGTTCTGCATGCCATGCAGACTCTGCTCCCGGGCATACTGAGCCAGCCACCAAGTCTGGGCATGGTGGCGCAAAACTGTAATCCCTGCACTGGGGAGGCTGGAAACAGAAGGATCACTGTGAGTCTGAGCTGTGTAGTGAGACCCTGGACCAAATACATAATTTTTTTTAAGAAAAAGGTAGAAAGAAATACTAGTGAGACTTACATGAAATGTTGCTATCTGAAGCATGTTCAAGTCATAGTTTACGTTAGAATTTAGTTTATTTTGGGCCAGCCTAATAGCTCAACAGATTAAAGCGCCCTGCTTAGGCAAAGTACTGTGGCCAGGGTTCGATATTCGCTGTGGCATGCTGGCCGCGATTGAGACTGGATGTGGTGGCATGCACCTGTAATCCCAGCAGATTGAGAAGCTGCGGACAGGAGAACCACTATGAGTCTGATCTATGTAGTAAGACTCTGTAGACCCTGTAGACCCTGTCCTAAATACAGAAAAAAAAAATTAGTTCATTTTAGCGAAATACTCCAACCAAAAGGAAAATACAATGAATAACATAAAAGACAATACATAATTTTTGTGCATATTTAAACATATATAGAAAACATATACTGATACTGCTCAGGAGGTAGCCAGGAAAAAAGATATGTGTCATCATAGCATGTGCATTTAGTGGAGGTTGTATTTATAAAATAAAAAGTACATTTAGTGTGCTGTTGGAGATAGGTATCAGTAAGGAACATTATGAAGAATTGAGAAGCTAGAGAATGCCAACAAGGTAATCAAAAGAGGAGAAAAGGATTGCTATTTTATATGAGGAGCTTCAATATCAGCTATAAGGTTCCATTTGAGGAAACAAAAGCTGAAGGAAGAAAGAAAATTGTGTGTGTGTGTGTGTGTGTGTGTGTGTGTGTGTGTGTGTGTAATTTAGGATAAATATTTAAGCAAAAGAGTAGCAAATGTAAATGCTTGATGGATTAGGTAAAAAGTTGGGGACTCTGTAAGGCAAAGTGAGTGAAGAAAAGTAGGAGACAAGGTTAAGAGAGGTGTCAGTGGGCCAGACACCTTAGAGCCACCATAAGGACTCAGGTTTTTCACAAATACAGTGAGAAACTGTGGGATGATTTTGAGGGAGTGGTATTGTAGTGTCTTACATGTAAAGGAACTGCACTACTGCTATATTGAAAATAGACTGGAAGAAAAAGACTAAACAAAATCCAGGAAAGAAGCAGTGCCCACTTAAACCCAAGGGGTAGGAGTGAAAGTGACAAGAAGTAGTCATATATTTCAAAAACAGAGCAAATATATTTTGCTGAGTGAATATGAGGCATAAAAGAGCAGAATCAAGAGTAGGTGCAATATTTTTTTACTAAGCTAGGATAGTGTTTCTACCTATTAAAATAAGGAAGACTTACAGAAAGACCAGATTTTTAGGTTGAAACTGAGTGTACAATTTTGAACACATAGATTAAGAGATTTCTCTGAGATGTCTACGTGAGAAATAAGTGTACCACTTGTTTAGTTTTGTTTATAACTTATGCTGTTATTTTTCTAGTCAGTAATTACTGTTATATAAAAATATTTATTTTAGATTAGTCTCCGCAAATTTGATGTTTGCATTCATCCCCCCCACTTTAATATTTAGGGAAGTTTCAGATTCATAGCAAAATTGAAAGGGAAGCACCAAGCATGATGGTGGACAGCCACCATTTCAGCCACCTGAAGCTACCCTGTATAACTTATCAAGATCCTATCTCAAATTCAAATTTTTTTAAAAGGACTGTGGCTGTAATTCATAAACCTAGCATATGCAATGATGTGAATTCAATACCAAGAGCTGAGAAAAAAAATAAATGGGTGAAAAGTAGATAGATTTCCTACTTGTACCTTCTCTCATACTGTGCCACCACACAGGATATGTGATTATAGGTTCCATCATAGACATAGGCCTCCCCAGATTGCTACATCTTCTTCTGTGAGTTTTGTCCTATTGTGTCTTTCAACAAATTGGTTCATTTCATGGGGAGTGATCAATTTTATAAGTATAGAATTATTTGTAAGAGTCCTTATTTTTAATGTTTGTGGGATCTGTATTATAAGATCCTTTAATATTACTAATATTACTTTTAATTTGATTGTTGATTTTATTGAACCAGCTTTTGGTTTCACTAATTTTTTCTCTTCACATCCTGTTTTCAATTTCATTGATTTTTTTATATTGTTTTATTTAACTTTACTTTTGCTAGTTGCTTGAGATTTTCTCTTTTTTAACAGATGCATTTGATGATGTAAATTTCCTAGTATTTTTGCTTCATTCCCTAAATTTTGATAAACTGACTTCAAAATATCTTTTATTTTCATTTAAGATTTTTCTTTTGGCTCATGTTACTTGACCTCCAAGTATTTCATATTCTCTTTCTAAATATACCATTTTGTACATTCGCTGAGATATTTACATTCTTATTTCAACCATGTGAAAAAAACATGTATCTTTCCATCATTTTTTTTTTTTTTTTTTTTTTGTATTGGGAATCAAACTCAGGACCTTGTACTTGCCAGGCAGGCACTATGTTCACTAAGCTATGTCCTTGGCCCTATTTCTGATTATTTTTGTCTTACTGCTTTGGATAGGACCACAAGTTTACATGTTGTAACATATGGGTATGGTTCTTTCTCAAAACCAAAATAACAATAATATTTTGCAGAATAATTTCTTGTTCTCAGAACAAAGTTCCCTGTGGCTGTGATCATAATAAGAAAAAATGTGGATCTTGAAAACAAGGATAAATGAAATTTAGTGGAAATGGAAGTAATGATAACCTATGTTCACTGATACACATCTGAATTGAACTCCTTTGTGTGAATTTCCTTAGTTACAGAGTTTGACATAATGAATCAAAAAAAAGAGTTTGAAGGTGAACAAATAGACGTACTATTCTTTAGTTTAATGAAAACACCTCAAATTTCATCATATGGATAAATTTCATCATATGATACATTAAAATGTATAATAGAAGATTTATGGGGTACCATGTCATGTTTTGATACATGTATAAATTGTATAATCATGAAAACAGGGTACATATGTTTATCTCCTCAAACATTTATCAGTTCTGGTACATTCAAAATCTTTCAGCTTTTTTAAAAGGACAAAGACAAAGTCCATTGTTATTATGTATAGTCACTCGACTATACAGTACAGTACCAGAATTTCTCCTTCTAACAGTGTCTTCGTTTTGATGGATTCACCTTTCCCTGTTCCTTCTCCTGTTGATTGCCCAGCATCTTTTAATGACTAGTCTCTTAATTTCTATGGCATTAGCTTTTTAAGATCACTTAGTCACCACACACACACACACACACACACATGTGCGTGCACGTGCCACACACATATACAGAGAGAGACAACACCAACTATTGGATAATGGATGTCTAATTTTTACATCTGTGCTCATAGATGTGGATTGCTTGTAGGTGAAATAAAATCTATAGTTTTCCTTACCTTTTTGTACTTCTCAGGATTTGATCTGAAGTTCTATTTCTTTCTTCCTTTGCTATCTAACAGATTTCTATAGAAGGAATTGCTATACCTATTTCTTATAGGTTGAGTAAAGCTTATCACAATTTCTAGCTCAACTTTTTCAGGTTTATTTTATTTAGGAACTATTCACATTTAGTTTGGATATGTATTTTCTCAAAATTATTTTATGTATCTATTGTGTCTAATTTATATGTTCATGAGTTATTTATATAAAATATTTTATATGGAATTTTGTCCCACGTTACACCCTAATGTGTTTGAGAGTATAAATTTAAATGCTAGCAAAAAAAAAAATGAATACTTTATATTTGATATAGGGGCCAAACACAAACACTGGAAGAAAGATAGCTTCTTTAATAAATGGTGCTGGATGAAGGATCATTTTGTATCTGCATGTACGAAATACTTAGAAGAGATATATAGCTACTTTCTCTTAATTCAATAAGAAGAAGGATTTGTACTAATAGTGTTTGGACAGGATACCATGTCTGCATCCTGTGCTATGAATGACTATTACAAAGACAACAATATGTAGTGTATTAATTGTTGTAACTCTCCTACCAACCTGTTTTAAAGCTGTCTCATTGCAACTTTTTTCTCAATAAAATTAAAAAAAAAAAAAATTGACCCTAATAAATAAATAAATGGTAGTGGAAAAACTGGTCTGCAGAAGTTGAAAATTAAAATTGGGCTATATCTTTCACCATTCACCAAACTAAATTTGAAATGGATCAAAGATCTAAATATTAAGACAGAAACATTAAATCTGCTGGAAGATAGAAAAGTTAAAACTCTTGAAAACATTGGTGTAGGCAAAGACTCTGAATAAAACCCCTGTTGCACAGGAAATATCACAAAGAATCAACAATTGAGATCTTATATTACTGAAAAGCTTTTGCATAGCAAGAGAAACCACCAAAAAAAGAGTGAAGAGACAACTGATAATGTGAGAAAAAAATGTTTGCCAGATGTTCCTCAGACAAAGGTTTACTATTAAGAATGTATAAAAAAATTTAAAAAACAGAACTCCCAAATTTAAAGATACAGCTCAAAAATGGGCATCTGAGATGAATAAACACTTCTCAGACAAAAAAAAAATATATATATAAGGAGCAAATTAATATATGAAACATTATTTAGCATCATTGGTCATTCAAGAAATGTAAATTAAAACAACACTGGCAATCCATCTCACCCCAGAAAGAATGGCTATCATCAGTAAGTCAATAACCAGTGCTGGAGAGGCTGTAGGGAAAAAGGAGCCCTTCTCCTCTGTTGGTGGGAGTATAGACTTATAAAACCACTGTGGATGTCAGATTCCTCAAAAACTAGGATTAGAGGGCTGGCTAGATAGCTCAGCAGACTAAGCACCTGCTTAGACAAACTCAGAGACCAGGGTTTGATCCCAGGCACTACATGCTGCACTGGTTCAGCCCTTTGGTGCACTGAGCCAGCCACCAAAGACTGGGTGTGGTGGCAAATGCCTGTAATCCCAGCCCTGGGGAGGCTGAAAACAGAAAGATGACTGTGAGTTTGAGCTGCATAGTGAGACCCTGTATCAAATACATTAAAAAACAATGAAGGTGTTTTCTGGTCCTCTATTCTCCAGAGCTATGGGAGCTCTGCTAATGCTCCTTTACATTTAAGAGAGCACCAAAAACAGAGGAGTAAGGGCTAAAGCCTGGCTTTCCAAAGAGGAATACTTCTGGCAGTTTTACCTTAGTAATTTCTGTTTAAAATTTCACTTTAACCTTTACTTCTTGGTTTCAATGTTATTTTGACTTCAAGAGCTAAAAAATTGCCAGAAGAATTGTCTCATTATGTGCCAAGGTCTTTCAAAACTAGATTTCCTTAAATAGCAAAAAGAATCTTTTCAGATTCTGACCATGCCTTAATTGAAGAAAATTATAAAGTGACAATATGTGATTTTGATAAGTAAAATGAAATGTTTTGCAAATTGATTGTCAACTTTAAGGGTCTTTAGTCTGTTTCTTTATTAAATATTAACCATCGTATTAATTTATTTATACACAAAGAGTAGGCCAGGATTTTTTAATATTTTATTTATATATGATGACTGCGTATATGAACTATTTTCATAAAATAAATGTAACATTCATCAGATTTTCTTCAGTTTATATCATATACTGTTATATGTGGATAAAAAGTTATACATTAAATTCTTAGAACACATTTTATATTTCAGATTGGAACAGCTTCCAAAAGATAAGTACTTTCAAAGTTAAGTGCTGTATAAATGCCATTTTATTAAGTTTAATCTCAGTAGTAGGCACCACTCTTTTTACATAGTCCAAGTTCACAGTACTTGTACTTTAAAGTCAGCTTGGGGAATGGACACAAGTACATAATACAACTTGTGTCTTTCTTTATCACTGTCTTTCCCTCCCTCTCTCCTTCCTCCCCTAATTCCTCCTTTCCTATTTCCATTCTTATTGGTATTAATAATGTTTGTGTTAATCTCATGTCATGGAATATGAATGTAAACACTACTTTTTATAGTGGTTTGAACATTAAAAAAAAAAAAACAGTATAGGCACCTCATAATTTTCAGTTACTCAGCTGTCTTATTTTTTCTATCCCCTAAGCAAATTTTGAGGTGTTTTTACCCCTGTGAAAGTTGAGGAGACGCAAGTTACTTAATGCAACTTAAACTGAAGGATGACCATCTGATTAGCAATATAAAAATATTCTCTCTTACTCATTGAAATGCATGTACTTATGTATGTTAGTATACAGTTAGATTTTCAAGCCTTTTGTAATATTTTTCTATTTACTTAGTGTATATTTACATATATACATATAATCGCCTCTATGTACCTAGTCTTAAAAGTTGAAGTGTTTTGTTATAAGATATAAGAAAAGGGAAAATTATATGATTCAATTTGTTAATGTTATGCTGAGAATAAAATGCAAATGTAATGGAGAACTAAACATTGTTTTCTATGACCATTTAGAGAAATAGATGAATTAGAAATAGAAAGTTTAACTATTTGTGTACTCTCTTTAGTGTTTGTGTTTGATACCTTTATCTAATGATCTCCCCTTAAGCAATCTGAGATTCTGGAGCAAATATAGCATGCACAACTTCAGTAAGAAATAAAGATTAGAAACCTTGGGAATGAGGAGATAGCTCAGCAGTCTAAGCACCTGCTTGGCAAGTACAAGGACTTGGGTTCAATCCCTGATATCACATGATGTGACAACCCCACACTGAGCCAGCCACCAAAACCAGGCATGGAAGCACACACCTGTAACCAGCTCTGGGGAGGCTGAGACAAGAGGATCACTACAAGTCTGAGTTGTATAGTGACACCCTATACCAAATAAGTAAAAAAGTATTTTGTTTTAAAGATATAGAATCTTGTTAGTTAATAGATATGTTTTATAGAAAGTATCTTTTCAACTTCCTTTTCTGTAATAGTGAATAATATAGTTATATCCCACCTTTAACGTGAAAGCAAGCCACCAAAACTTCAGTATAAGAAAATGACAGTTGGCTGGATCTGAGGACAGGTTATCCAACCATCTTGGTTTACTCTGTTGAAACGTGAATTTTTCTTCTCTAAGTTCACATTTAGAGAAGAGAAAAGGCAAACAAACTTCAAGATAGAACCTTAAGTGCCATATCGAAAAATATCCTTAAAAATTTTACCTGTAATGGGGCTGGGGAGATGGCTCAGTGGATTAAGTGCTTCCCTGGCAAGTGCAAGGGCCTGAGTTCAATCCCTCCTTCCACAAAAAAAACAAAAATTACCTGTACTTACAGAAATGTATATACAGTAAAGGGTCCTCTCACACCATAAGTAAAGTGAAATCAGAAAACAACAAAAAGTTTTGAAAAATTATGCCTGTAAGGTATGCTCAAAATATATGGTGACTGTTTAAATTTTTTAAATGTTTTACGGTGAAAAAAAAGCACTATCATTAATCATTCCTCTTCAACATATTCGCCCTTTTTTGAACACATATTCTTTCTTGCCACCTCTAAAGCAATTCTAGGAATCCTCTTTCTGTTGTCTTTACAAGGTGTGAAAAAAAAAAAAAAATGGTGAATGCTGCTGCCAAGTGCCAAGGGAAAAATCATTCTTCAAAGACATTCTGTTGTTGAATTTAATTTTCTGGTATTTTGTTAAGGATTTTTACATCTATGGTCATATAGGATCCTGGAGGATAATTTTTTTTTTTACTGTTTTTGTTTTGTTCTTTTATTTCTGTTGTGTCATTATCTGATTTTGCTAATGTATAGTTCTAGCCTCATAGAGGAAATTTGGGAAGATCCATTCATTTTAATTCTTTGGAATAGTTTGAGAAGAACAAGCATTAGTTCTTTAAAATTAGACAAATTTTAGCAGTGAATCCTTTCAATCTGGAGTTTGTTGGAAGAATGTTTTACATGATTTGATCCCATTCATGTCATTGATCTATTCAGATTTTGATGTCCTCATAGTACATTTTTTGTAAGCTATGTGTGTCCAGAAGTTAGTCTGTTTATTCCAGGTTTACCAATTTGTTAATATAAATTTTTTCATAGTATCCCAAATGATTCTATGTATTTCTTTTGCATCAAAGATAATGTGTCCTTTTGCAGCTCTATCTATCTGGGTCTCTATTTATATTCTTGGTTAACTTAACTGAAAGTTTGTCATTTTTTTAATCTTGTGAAATAACTTGTTTCATTGATCTTTTATACTTGGCTTATTTTATTCCTCCTCTGTTCTTTCCTAATTTCATATTTGGTCTGTTGTGCTTTTCTGTCTTTAAGGTATATCATCAGGTTTATTTAAACTCTTATGTAAGCAATTTTTGGTGTAAACAGTCCTCTTTTGATGTGTTGTGTTTACATTTTCATTTGTCTAAGAAATTTTTTTTTTTTTTTTTTTTTTTTTTTTTTTTTTTTTTTTT
>PVKA01029595.1:0-28151 GCA_004027165.1 Ctenomys sociabilis
ATTATTGAATCTTTGATATAATTCAGCTATAAAAAAACCTGTAAATATAATTTCATGTATGCACCTTGTACAGTACCAAAACGTTATGAAAACAGTTTGCAATGTATTAATTCATCGACTCTGTATGGTTAAGGTGTCTTGAAACTGTCTGATTGACATTTGTATTTTAATAAAATAAAAATAAATGGAAAAAAAAACCCAAAAGGATGGGGACATCTGAAGTGACACACTGAAGAATGGAATGTAATAAAGTTCTATAGGTCACTATGCCAGCACAAAGAAAGTATAGTTTATCATTTATTGCTTGTAAAATATTTGTTGAATTTATACAAAGCTACAATAAAAAAAATTTAAAGTTCTATGAAATAGAAATAGTTTGAAAATAAATAAATAAATAAATACTATAGAAATTCCAAATTTTAGGTAGTTTATCATGTTCTCCTTGGCCTTTCTGTTCCAAAGCTCAAAAAAGGAATTTGCAGTGTTTCTCCCCATATGGAAGTTAAGCAGCACAGATTTAGTGAATCTCTTTGGTGGTCTGAAGGACTGAAGCCAGTGTCTTTCCACGAGCTACACCTAGCCTTTCTTGTTTTCTTTTGCTTTTTTGTTTTCAATTTTGAGAGAGGGGATCAGTGAGGAGCCACACTCGGCCTGGTGGTCCTCCAGCCTCGTTCTCTAAGGGCGCGATCTCAGTGTGCACTCTTAGGACCAGTTATAATTTTTTAAACAAATAGAGTAAAACAAAGTCATTGTCAGTGACATGCAGTGCAGATGAGACAATACCTGAGGGAAACCCTCCACAGGCTCTCAGGACGGCCTTCCGATGACGCAGTGGAGGATAACAGATGCTCCAGGCTTTGTGAATTTTATGACGTGCACAAAATTCAGGCCCAGATGACCGCTTTAGAATTCAGATGAAATTACTCAAATGATTGAATTTTCTTATACAAAAATACAGTTTTATGTGGCATCGTGGGAGAAAAAATCAGTTAGTTAAGTCCTATGAATTTGCCATTTTGTCAGCATTTTAATAATAATTGGAAACCTCTTTTTTTGAAAATATTCAGATTTATATATTCTTATAAAAGAAGTGGGCCTTTTGAAGTACAGATACCTGATTTGAAATATGTAGATGCACTCCCAACCCTTTCTTTAGAGCAATCGAGTGTTACGTTTTCTGAGGCTTGATAAAAAGAAAGTTTTAATAGCAAATCATGATTAAAAACCAGTTTGCATTAAAACAATGTTATTGACCAATTCAGGACCTACAAAAGTACATTAAGCTTCTAATTGCACGGCATTTGTTAGTACAGGGTTGCAGCATAATTGTCAGTGAGCTTTCAGAAGTGTTTCTCAGAGATAATGTTTGAATAATCTATTGCTCGAATTTGAATAATGTATGCATGAGCCAGTGTAGAGTTATAATTGCAATTATAATGTGCGGTTCAGCAGCAGTGGGCTGCATTTGAAGCCAGATGCCGATTCTACTAGCTGAGGCTCTTTTCATTTCATTTTTAACAAAGATTTCTGAGTAAAGGGAGATGGCTCAGAGCTTGACAAAAGTTCCCAGTGAAGTTTTAAAGAGTTTCCTTTGAAAGATTTTTATTTCATTTTATATATATGTATTTTTTATATTCGAAGTCTGAAATCCAATCTTGCATGCTTCTGTAGCACAGAGATAAAGCGAGGGGCTGAGGGTGCCCCTCGTTGGCTGAGAGGACTTTCCACTTGCCTCCCGCTGAAGCAGCTGTTCTCATCAATGATTTCCTGGAGCCACAGTCCTGGAGTGTAAACAATATTTTACACAGATGGCAGCGGAACAGAATTTGTTATTGCTGAAACTCGTGCACTTCGCTGAGGAGAATGGTTAACCCTGTGCAACGCGGGCTCAAACGCCTTCCTTCTGCTGATGGAATGGAGCGAGGGCCTAAGAGTCTACTGTAGGGAGGAGATTCTCACTCAACTAGACAACATGGTGATTCTCTTTGGACAGACGCAGGACACCTTTTTTTTTAGGACACCTTTTATGTTGCCAGCAGTCAGCACTATTAATCTTAACAGTGTTTTGCCCTTCAATAAAAATTAATTGTGAGCTAGGGCAGAAATTTTTGCTTTCCTGAAAAATTTCAAAATTCTGTTGAAGTGGTGATAGCTTCAAAGGGCTAATACTTTCCTCACTTAAAAATATATCACTGGGTCCTGAATTCATTTTTGTATCCTTGGAGCTGAACATATAATTATGAAAACTTCAATGAACTGGAGAAAAGTTAGAACAATTTACATTATAATGACATCAGCGTCAAGCATTTCCTCAGAAATAATTTGGTTCCAGAAACATTGAGGTTTGTGTTCACTTATTTCAGCCACGTATCTACAGCCACCTTTCCCACGTTTTGTCTACTTTTCGTACAAACAAGGGGATTCCTTTCTCATTCACATTAAAGTATTCTCAAATGGAACACGGACTGAGAAGCCGCCTTGGCTGCTTTCTCCTTGCCGAAATGCAACGCCAAGCGCACAGACCTCAGAGTGGAGAGGCTTATTTCTCTCACAGCTTATGGCAGTTTTAGTCTATCATTTTCTGGCTCCACAGCAGGGCGCCCTGGCAAGGAAAAAGAGCTCATGTGAGGGCAGCAGGAAGCGGGGAGAGATTAACGGAGGAGGAGGGCCCGGACACCTCCGAGCCAGACTGGACCTCCCAAAGTCACGTTTATTGTATTTTATTTTACTTTTTATTTTGTTTATTTATTTATTTATCTATTTATTTATTTATTTAATTTTATGTATTTGGTTCAGGTCCTCACTATGGACTCGCGGTGGGCCTCCTGTTTTCAGCCTCCCCTGCCCTGGGATTACAGGCGTGCGCCACCACGCCTGGACTTGATCGCCTGTTCAGCGCATCCAGGGCGCGGGGCCAGTGCCGGCGTGGCATGCGGAGCCAGATTGAACCCTGGTCCCCGCACATGACAAAACAGGCGCTTAGCGCTCTGAGCTGTCTTGCAGGGGCCCCAACCTCACATTTAGCTTTACACGCATCCGTGGAGTAGTCCCCAGCGAGCATCACACCCATGACCCAGTCACCTCTCCAAACGCCCTGCCTGTAAGCGCATGGGCTTTGGGGGCTCCTGGATGTAAACCGGAGCTCAAAGTGAGGAGTGTGCAATGAAGGGGAACGCGCAACTCTTCCACGGCGAGCACTGCCCTGGACAGTGACTTACAGAACAGCACACTGTTGGGTGGAACGGGATTTGAGACTCAATGTGGTTCTGTCCCCTGCTTCTAAGCAAAATGAAACAGACCCAAACTGTTGTAGACATGTTTTGGCAGAATTTTAAAATCATATAAAATTATGCAGCCTTTTAAAGGGTCTTCTTTTTCCCGAAGCCTTGTACTCAGCAATATTATTCATTTCTCCTATAATTTAGATAAATTTCTATTTGTAGTTTCTGATTTTTTTTTTTCTTTCATTCGTGTATTTGGTGCAGTCTTGCTACGCAGACTGGAGTCGTGGCGATCTCCCCAGCTCCAGCCTCCGTGGCGCTGGGATCACAGGAGTGCACCGCCAGGCCTGGGGCCTGGACTCGTTCTCTGGCTCGTCGTGTGGAGCGGGGGCACAGCGCTGCCTGTGGGGCTGGGAAAGCAGGCTCTTTGCCTGCTGAGCTGCGCCCCCCGCCCCTCAGGTTCTGATCTTTCAGTCTAGTGTTGAGATCACCATCCTCAGTCCAGGACACATCTTCGCTGTCTCTTGCCGACGCCAGCTCCTACTTCCTTCCTGTTTACAGTGGCTTTATTTCCAGTCTTTTCTTCTCTAGTATGAAACATGAGCTCATTAAGTACGGGCTGCCTTCCATGTGGATGACTGAGAAATTTAAAAATCAACGTTTTAATAAAATATATCAAATTTAATTGAATTTTAAAAATTTCACAGTAAAACACATTGTAATGAAATAGAGCATTATATTCCTGTTACTTTATGGTTCTTTTTTCAAATGTGACACCTTATTAAGGAAGTTTTGGCGCTCACAGATGACTTACGGCATACAGCACAGCTACCCTTTAAGGACAGTGTATGTCCTAAGGCCTGACTTTGATAGGTGACAGTAATTCTCAATAGTTAAGATAATTTTGCAACTAATTTCTATTAGTTCATTTAAAGAAACAGGATTTCTACTGCTAGACCAATCTTACGTGTCCATGTCTGGTAATCTGAGCAACTACTTCAGAGATAACACAATGTGATGTACTGACCATCATTAATTTCCTATCATCTTGCTTTGAAATTCTGTATCGTTTTTGTTTTTTAAATTCTGTTTAAAATAACAAAATTGACAGCTTGATGTATTAGAACATACCAATTCACTTTTGACCTATTCCAAATGGCACAGTATGGACATCTCAAAGAAATAATTTTAACCAAGTAGCTTACTAATGCAGTTAATGTTGTGGGACAGCATTCTCTACCCTTTAAGAGAGAACTGTTTATACACAGTGGGAGTGGAGCACATGACCTTCCACGTCACCCCACATCTGTTGGGGTGCAGCTTTGGGGAAATCACTTTCCTGGGCAAGAAAAAGTAATCGTTCACCAGGGCTACAGTGCTTTCATCAGATGTGGAACTGCGTCGGTTCCTCCCCACCACAGCTGGGCTTTCTGTGATAGTCTACTATTGCGATTTCTATGGAAGGCGACAGCACTTATTTTAGTCGTTTTATCTATTCTGCACTATATAGGGCTCTGCTTAGAATGGTAAGAAATGACATCTTCTTTTCTTCTTTCAGGGGCAGTGCTGGGAAATAAATCCAGGGCTTTGATACTGAACTGCAATCCCAACCCTTTTGATAATTTAGATTTTTTTTTTCTGTATTTTGAGGAAGGGTCTACAGGGTGTTCAGGCTCTCACTACTAGATCAGACTTGTAATGATCCACCTGTTTACAGCCTCTCAAGAACTGGATCACTGGTGCACACCACCACGCCCAGTCTCAATTGTCCGCCTCAGTACGCGCCTGGGGCGGGGCTGGCACGGCAGGTCCCAGATGGACTCCCCAGCCCCACGTCTGCTTGCAGGTGCTTTAGTCCACTTGGCTGGCCTTGTTTATTTAGATTTTAGCTTTGAGACAGTGTCTGCTAAGTTGCTCAGTTACTCAGGCTGGCCCTGAGCTTGGCGATCCTCCTGTCTCAGCCTCCCGAGTGCTGAGATAACTGGTGTGAAGGCCATGCCTGTCTCACAATTTTGATAAAATTCTGCTAAAAATGTAGTCTGAGATCTTTCATTAATGTAGATGATTATTTTTACCCTTAATTAACAGTGAGTCTGGTAATGAACTATGAGGTTTTTCTTTGTAAAGAACCAGCACATAACCCAAAGGGACAAAAGGAAATAATTTTCTGTTGAGTAATTTACAAATTAATATATTAATTTATTTTTATTTGCTCATTATTTATTTATTGAGTATCTACAATCACACAGCAAAGATAATGTAAATTTAACACCTTAATGCATATTGTAATTAAATATTCAATATGTAAAATTACATTTATATTTTATAATTACAATGAAATATAATGCAATTATTCCTACTGGCTTGTCAGACCTGGGAGGTCATATATTACCTTTTGGTCACACCTGAAGAGTTCCGTGGTGAGCTAATAGCCATGACACTGTCCCTGGAATCTAGATTTCTTTGCTCTAAAGCATGTGCTTTTCTCCAAGTGCCCTGTGTTTCCACCTAGACAGCAACTTTACTCCAGCGATGTGAAATACTTCCAAAATACCAGAAGTGTTAGAGCTCAACTAAGTGACTCAATTATCAGTCTTAAAAATAACTGTAAGTTTAATAATAACACTCATTTTTTTTCTATTCATTTGTAACCTTGGTGAGGCTGCATGCCTTTCCAAGTTATAGTACCTACTTGGTATATTTTAAATTCAAATTATTTTTAATTCAGAGACTGAAATACTTTAATAGCGATTAAAGCCATGCAATAAAGAAAATCTGTCATTCTGTACATGGAATACTTTTTACAAAGGAACAGTTTATTAATTCAGGTGTAGGAAATTCTGTGAGTTAAATAAATGAAACGTTTATTTACATTAGTTCTAAAATAAGTGTCATGAAAAGATCTTTTTTTCACTTTTATTATTAGTTTTTTTAAAAGAATACAAAATAGTGAAAAAAAAAAGCAATAGAAATGATACAAGATTTCAGTAAGCAAAGCAATAGGAATTCAACAGTGGTTGCTATATTGCACCAAATAGAAATGTGCAAAATTGGTTAAAAAGAACAAAGCAACAGCAAAAAAAGTTTTAAGAAATTAAAAAGAGAAAAATAAGAATAAAAAGAAAAAAATTAAGTATCAACTACTTCTTCAAAAGACCAGCAGAGATCAGCAGTAGAGTTATCCAAGTCATCCTGCATGTGTACATAAATGTATCTTTTTTCTTCTTTATTTTGCCCTTATAAAAGATCATTCCCTCCACTATTTTCATTTCATGAACTTCCAGAGGATGTAATCAATGAAATGGTAGAGCTGTGTTGATTATAAATCATACATAGACTATATTTTAATTATATTAAGTATGTCTCTCAAGCAATCTTTTCTAAAATGATCAAATGGACCAAAATTCCTATAGGGATTTAAAAGATACTAGAAAACACACAATCTCTTGAAACCATGTCTGGATTTAGCTGAAGATAAGTTTCATTAAGCACTTTTTAAAATATGAATTTAAAAATCACTTTTAAGGATAACATGAAAAGTAACAAGGAAATTATTTCATTAAAAATGCCGAGCAACTCATTAAATAACAGATTTAGTTAGTTAAGCCTAATTAGTTCTTTATATTATTTCATTTTCTGAAAAGTAGCACAATATTTATTGTGATGTTTAGAATGATTTATATGAACTCTAGGCTGTTGATTCTGAAAACATTAATATTTTACAGAAGTCTGTGCTTTTAACTTAAAGAAAATTAAATACTTGCTTGTCTTGTGTTAAACAGGAAGGTATAGGAGTGTTATCACGGAGCAAAAGAAGTTTCCATAATGGTTAAAATCACAGAATGTGGGGTGAATTACTTTCTACTCTTTTTTCTTCCAGAGAATCAGGGATTGAACTCAGGCCCTTGCACTTGCCAGGCAAGTGCTTATTCCAATAAGCCATCTCCCCAGCCCCCTGGGGTGAACTACTTTTTGATTCCATAACTTTGGTCAAGTTCTCTGATCTTTTTGAAACCTCGTTTTATTATTTGAGAAGAGACTCTTACTAGTTACATGCACATTCAGTGACTGTTTGCTTTTATTACTCAAATCATGGGAAATATTTCCTCATGCAGCATGACAGAATTCACTGTGCATCTTGTGGAAAAACAACTCATCATGGTGTTTCTTTAGAGCTGTGTGTGCCATTTACATTCCATGTGGGGGTACAGCCCCAGACTTACTGGGATCTCAGTGGACACATGTAAATGTTTCCAGCAACAGGTGCAAAACATCTGCAGCTCTATTTCGATAATGACAGTGGATGGATGGAGTCTCTGTGGTCTCCCTTTTACTCATTTTGAGCTGACACTAACATTTAGGACACAAAGGAAATTAGATAACAAAAATCACATTTTTGTGTGTGGAGGAAACTTGAAAATGAGTATTTGGCATATGTGCTAATAATGAACCGTCAAAATCTGGTTTCTTCTTTTAAGATCACGTGTAATTTTAATATTAACATTGGCAGTGAGCAGTAGCATAAAGATGTGCTAAAATTTACAAATCAGTTTCATTAGCAAGAAGCATTGCTTCATAGAAAAATGTGATTTAGATACCATTTTAGTCTTTTAAAATTCCAGCTAGACTTGCAGGGATAAGTAATTCTATATTGATGTTATCAATAACCCTTGTCATAGCTTGATTTTAAGAGAAACGGTTTCCTTATTTCAAAAGAAGCTCTCATTCTGAGACTATGGTCTGTGTGCCTCAGTAGAAGATGTAGTCAGAGGCAGTTGGAAAAGTATTTCTAAAGCAGGAGGTATGTTGCTGGGGTGAAGAAGTAAAATGTAAGCACCCCAAGGAGCCTTCCCTGTAACGAAGGCCAGTAAGAGGTTTCCATAACTTCTAGCTGGCCAACCTTGTGGAGGACTGAGATGGCTACTGGACTGGATAACACTGTGGAAACTGGAAAAGCTTTCTTACTTGGGAGAAGAAAGATGATATTAATTTTTGACACATTATATGTCACATACTGGTGGGTTATCCTAGAGGGACTGCAGGAAGATGTGGTTGTTATATCTGTTTTCACTTTGCTGGTCAATCTATCCAATGATTTTGTATTTTAATTAATATGTTATTCATGTCTAATGACTTCATATAGTTCTTTAAAATTAAATGCCTTTGCTTTATGTTTGTAAGGTTCTTGTTTAGAATTCTTTTCTGGCGTGATAATAAATCTACTGTAAGTTCAGACTCATTGTTGCTTCTCTTGGAATGGTCCTTGAGCTATTGCCTTCATGTTCAAATGCTTCAATGTCTTCATCATCTCAGGTTTTGTGGGCGTGGCCACCCCTCACTTTATGTGGGGAAAACGTTATCCTCTGCCCAAGGACATCTGGGAAAGCATCAAGTGTGGTTTGGTCCAAGGCTCTTGACGCTGGTGTGTGGGGGTGAGTGCAGTGCCCCACAGGCTCAGGCTTCCCTTTCTTTTGTATTGTTGGGTATCTAACCCAAAGCCTGTCATCTTAGGTAAGCTCTCTCCTGCTTACCCATACCCATCTTAAACTGAATAAATACTCCTTTCAGTTGTGTAGTTGCTCAGCACACCTGGATGACAGGCCAGATGTTAGTTTGCTCATCTGAAACAAGGTGTAAACAGTTCCTACAATTTTGAGTTTGCTTGAATCAGTCATTTCTTTAAGACAGGGAAGTACTTATTGCTTTTTAAAGTCTTATGTGAGTATTTTAAAGGAAAAAAATGAGATTTCTTTTATAGGACATAGTATATAGAAGACTAGATAGAAGTGAAAGGTACAGATTTCATAGTGCCCTTGCTAGGGCTGGCCTCAAAAAGAATCATAGAAGAATTCAAATAATGTTGTTTGAATGTGAGTATATTTTAGCACAGTTAGTCTCTTGGATATTTAGCCTATTTCAACCACTAGAAGAGTTCATTGCTTTAGTCCGTTTGTGCTACTAAGATGATACCACAGACAAGGTGGTTTATGAACAATGAGCGTTTAATTTTCATGCTTCTAGAGTCTGTGACGTCCCTGTGGCAGTTAGCAGCTCCTCCCCTCTGTGTGCTCGCCAGTGGAGGGTTTCTGGTAGGACTCTGTGGCCTTGTCTTGTGGTGATAACCATTTTTGAGGAGACGTCTTCATGACTCACTCATGCTGATACACTTGCACTGGGGAAAGGTTTCAACCTGTGAAGTTTTCAGGGGTGGACATACAAAGGTGCAGGTAACACCAGCCTAGCCCGAGTTGTTTATGGACATACAAACCTGCAGGTAGCACCAGCCTAGCCTGAGTCGTTTATGGGTCCATTGTACATACTGGATGGTCATCCATATGAACCGTCAGTGGAAGTTCTTTTCCTTTTTTATGAATAATTTTTAGAGCTAAGTTTTCTCTATCAGGAAATGCAGAAATCTAAGATGTGAAAGACATTTTTTGGTGAATCTGCACTAAAAACAGTAAATAATAATCTACATTTC
The DNA here is from genome assembly GCA_004027165.1 of Ctenomys sociabilis. Lineage (NCBI taxonomy): Eukaryota > Metazoa > Chordata > Mammalia > Rodentia > Ctenomyidae > Ctenomys > Ctenomys sociabilis. The sequence continues at coordinate 9,703 of PVKA01029595.1, forward strand.
TTGTATCTGATGAAGTCTTCTAGAAAGGAATCTTTAATATGTGTGAATATGTATTTTTCACAGATAAATATCAATTTCAAAACTTTTGACAATAAAGATGCTATCTTAATTATCTATATTCCTCTATATTCAATATAATTGACTTACAATTTAATGTGTTGTTTTCTGTTACCGTTAATGTCATTTTTGTCTACCTGCCTGACTGTATCTCTATTGCCTACCTATCTATCATCTATCTATCATCTATCTATCTATCTATCTATCTATCTATCTATCTATCTATCTATCTATCTACCTATCTATCTATCTATGAGTCATCTATCTATGTTGTGTTTAGCTTGACACACTTGATTGATACTAGTTGCACAAGAAAATGCATTTCATTAGTCTGTTATTTTATGGACTATTAATTTACTGACACATTACTGAACTTTTAAATGATAAGGCTCATCACTGATGACAAGAATGCTTTTGTAAGTCTCATAAAGCCAATCTTACTTTAGTTTCATTTCTGAGAAATTTCTTCCTTATGAATTGTCTGATGCTAGGAGATGATTTTTTTATATGGAAATTTAAACTTGATTTTTATCTTGTAGTTCTAATCAGTACTGATGATATAAAAAATTCTTCTCTTAAATAGTACATTTTCTCTGTAACTTTTAAATTGTAAGTTTTTCCCTTTTGGGAAAATTTATTTCTGCTGCCTAATTTATAAGCATCTACTAAAGTATTAGAAAATATGGCAGCATCAGACTATTAGGCAGTTGTTCGAGTCCTGATGAACAACTCATTGTACTTAATAAATGACTATTAACAAAACCAGCTAAGTGGTAGCTATTGACAACACTCTGGATCTCACAAGGAAACAAAGGTGAAGTAAAACGCTATATTCCAGTTTACATAAAGGAAGCATAAAAAATAAAGGAAGTGTGTGCACAGTGTCATGCAACGTGTTATCTATGTTTTGGGCCATTTCTTCATTGTAATCTGCATCTTTCAGATGGAATTGTCAAGTAAACTATGGCAGAACATCTGGACAGGGATGTCTTTTTATGCAAATTTAGATGCAATAGCTTTTTTTTTTTTTTAGAAAAAACAGTGGCAATATTACCATTTAATTTATTTAGTGTTAACATCTTCACACTTGAGACAAATGGTACTTCAAAAGCTGGGTATGTGTGCTTGAGGCTCAGGCCAGAAATCTCACATAAATTAATGTTAAATAATTTAAAAACCAAAACTCATCCACCGATTAGAGACTCTGGCTAATAGTTCTGTTCATCTTATTACTCGTGACAGACAGATCACTGCCCTGTTCACCTGCTGTAGCTGAAGAGTGACTGTAGGCCCTCGCCAGCCATCTCTTTATGATGTTCACTAATGTTTTCTGAATTTTTGTTACTAAGGCTACACCAATGGAACGTTGACAACTTACTTTAGGTCAAAAGTGTGCTTTTTTCCATTTCTCTTTATGGCAGCAACAAAGACTATGAAGGAATTAAGAAAAATAATATGGCTTCCTAAAGCCCGAGGTTTGGTGCTTCTCTGTGATGTGCTTGGGGCTGGTGAGGTAGACAGTGCAGAATGTAAGCATGCAGTTTTAGGAAGAACAGTTGCTTAGAAAGTCAGGGAGGAAAAAAAAGCTGGGGTAGATGATTTTTAGTAGAGGAGAGTTACTTAGGACTTAATTAGAGGTAGAGGAAGGTGGACAAGTCAGGTGTAGAAATCAAACTTAGTTCTAAGTGATGGCAAGTTTGAAAATTAGTTGAGGTTAAAAAAAGAAAATAAGGCCAAATGTCTGTGAGGAAGAGACAGAACAGGAAGGAGAGAAAGGAGGCTATGTCTCTCTCTATCTCTGTGTGTCTGTGTCTCTGTCTTTCTCTCTTTTAGTGGAACCGGGGATTGAACTCAGCCCCTTGTGCTTGTTAGGCAAGCTCTTCTTAGGGGGGCTATCTCTTTGTCTGAAATCCCTTTTGTCTCCTGTGCATCTGGAAAACTCCTGTTTACCCTTCAAATCTCAGCTCAAATCAAATAGTGTCACTTTCTGTCCTGATAGTCCAAGAAAAATAACTAATTCTTTCTTTTCACTGTACAAACTATGTTTCTGAATGCTAGAAAGTCTTGGCCTTATTAGTTTATCTATCTATGTTGTTTAGGGCGCGCGGTGGAAATAAGGACACAGAGCAAAAGACACACCCTCACTCTGGAGTGCTCCATCAAGGGTGCTGTCTTCCATTTCCTTCTGCTTTTGTTCCACCCAGGTTCTAAGTCTATTGGTTAGTGCTGCCCACAGAAAGGTGGGTGTTTTTCCCTCAGTTTTCTGGCCTACATGTCAGTCATCTCCAGAAACACCCAAGGACACATCCAGAAGTATGCTTCACCAATCTGCTAAGAGTCTTTTAATTCAAGAAATTGAATATCATGGTGAGTCCACATACCATCTCTCCCTCACAATCACAGGAAAGATATCTCTACATTTTCAGTTCTAGGAAAACAATGCCTGATACATACTAGTTGTTGAAGAAAATCTTCTATTTCTTTGGGAAAGATAGTGAGTGGATTTTGAAATTTCTAAGTTGTGTGATGGATAATAGTTGAATGATATTAACTGGGAAAAGTGTTACTTAACAGCAGTGCAGGAGATTCCTCATGCATGGGAAACGGGGCTGAAACCTACAAGCTCTGCTAAAAGTGCCCTTTATTACTGGGCTACATCAGAGAGTAAGGCAGTTTGAGTAGTAATATAAATGATAGGAAACCTAGTCCTACCTTTGGTAAATATTAGGTACTTCATACAGATCTTCTAAACTGAGTATTACTCACTTCAACACAGACTGCAGTAGACTGTTACCTCACTTCTTCCTGGGGACTTTTCCCCAATAATCATGCTGCATGTGCAGGACAGGATGCTGTACAGAGACCAAGGCCAAGCAGGGCACTTTGCTTTCTCCTGATATTCACCGGCTAGGTGAGCACTACCTTGAGAAGCATGGTGAGTTGAAGGCTACACTTTCCTAAGGAGAGGGAATTCCCATTGCCTCTTGGAAATGTTCTTAGTGAAGCACTTAGGTGTGCTTTGGATGCCCAGCCAGGCTATGGGGGGCCAGCATTCTGCTTTAACTCTGAAACGGAAGGCACATAGGATAGGGTTAGGTGAGATAAGTTTGATCTAAACTCGTTTCCATACTTAGTGGTGCAGTTGGGCCCTAAGCAGTCTCTAAACAGAGTGAACTGTGAACCCCAATAGCACACTCTCCTAACTTTTTTTATTTTTGTGGAACTGGGGATTGAACTGAGGCCCTCGCACTTGCCAAGGAAGTGGTTATTCCACTGAACCATCTCCCCAGCCTCCAGAATGACTTTTTAACGTTCTTTTCTTTTCTCTGACTCTGAATATGACTTCATGTGTGGGGGTGGGTGGAATATTCCCAGCCACTTTCCATCTGGACTGCCGCTCATTTGTAGAGTCACAAGGAAAGCGCATTAAGAGCTGCAAATCTAGATTCATTAAATCGGTGAATTTCAGAGGCAGCAGATCCATTTCAAGTCTAGATCTACCACTAATTACCTCTCTGAAACTGAGTTACTTCTTTGGAAAACATAGCCATACGAATACATACATAGTTATGAAGTTCATATCAAAATAAGCATCTTATGAAGCTCTAATTCAGACCTATGCCTTTCAGGTGAAGAATCGGACAGGTGGTTTTTTAATTGGGCTGCAGGTGGCTCCTGAAGAATGCATCTCTGGAGGCCCAAGATTACAAAGCCAGGCCTGGCCACTTCTCACCAGTGGGCTATGTTGAAGAAGTGGGCTCTTCTAATTAGCTCGAGATGGCAACCTCCCAGAGCTGTCTGTTTGCAGGATGGTAGGTATTTTGCTTCCATTGTGTTGTGATAAAGAGGAGCGTGATGAAGACGACCAGCATTCTTTCCTATTATGAGCTTGTTAATTTGTCTGCTGTTATTTCCTAAGCGTTTCCTTGGAATGCATCCAGAAATTTATAAAAGCGATCATCTTCATTTCGTACTGCTGCAGACTGGGAAACAATAACTAATTTGAGATAATAAGAACTGCAGCTTATGTAAACATACGTAAATACAAAGCACACTGGAAAATGAACAGTGCTCTTAATTCATTGACAAGTACACCACCCAGCAAGGCTAGGCAACATATCTCCAGCAGAGGCTATTCTTCTGTAGGGTGAATTAAAGCCTGTAAATTTGCTAAGCATGTGTTAACACTCGCATTGCATCGACCACTGGCTCTGTCAGCTTCTGAAGTGTGGCAGATTCCATAGTAGGAGTGAGCTAGAGCCGCAAGCTCTGTCCAGAGAAGAGCGAGTCACTTCTGTCTATAACACTTGCTGAACATCTGGGAGACTTTCCCCCCCTCTATGTTTATTATTTTTCCAGGAGTCATTTATTCACTTAAATGAAGTTATTTAAAAAGCTAAAGTCCCCCTTTTGGTTAGTGATCATAAAAGCTTGCTTATTTGCATTTTGTGAGCTACTGCTTTTTAGTAAATGACACTTATCCACTTCATTCATGGGGAGAAAAATCTCATGAGTAACCCTCCCATGGGATGACTAGCCAGTGTGTTATGTGTACAGGGACAAACACGGTGCTTTATTGTTAAAGGAGTGCCCATTTCATTTCAGTAAGCTTCGGGTAGTTAATGCATATCATTATTATTGTTTGAAACTTGGTATGTTAGTTACATGTTAAAAAGCTTGGCCAAACAGTTCAGTGGACTACAGTGCTTAGTCAGGGAGCAGCTACGGGAGCTTGATCCTTGATCCCCAGCCTGTTGTGCCAGCCCTGCCCCAGGGGCACTAAACTGGCAATTAAGACTGGGCATGGTGCTGCACACCTGTAATCCTAGTGCTTGGGAGGATGTAAACAGGAGGATCACTATGAGTTTGATCTATATGTGAGACCCTGTAGACCCTGTAGACTCTGTACTAAATACATTTTTTAAAAAGCTTTGTAATCAAAATATATGATTAAATTAGATGTCCCAAATTTTTTGGTCATTTTGAACTACGGGAGTATATCTTTCGAGCACAATTTTAGCATTTAGTGAAGAATAGCTACATATCATGGTCTTTATGCTGGAGCTGTAACGTCTGGACAGTCACTGTCCTCACTGTATATGCAAGGGGGGCTCACGTGCTTGTCCAACTTGTCTAATATTATAGAACGAATGCATAGAAGCTCCAGTGTTTCATATCCATCTTATGGATGAAATTCAATTTATTATTTTACTACCTCTGAAACATTTGGATTTGAATTCAAACATAGCTTTTAAAATAAGGTTTATAGCAGAGTCTGACAGATTTCCCGAATACGTTACATTAAGGAGAGATACAGAATTGCACAATGTAAAGAGGAAAATGGATATAGTGTATGAAACTATGGCAATATCAGATGAGGTAAATTGTTTTATTTTAATTAAACATTTGCAGAAGTTGTGTAATGCGTTATGAGGCACATTCAGTACTCAAGTGCTGCTTGAGTGATGGTTTGAATGTTATCTTTTCATGTATTAAAATTAATTGGGTTTTAAATTTTGTTAAGTAGGGTGGAATCATCAGTGAGCTCTATTTTAATGTTAGACTCACTTTAAAGAGAATTTTATGTTCTATAAGGACATGAAATGATGTTCAAGATACATGACAAGATTCATTTTTAGAATAATGGTTTAGATTTTCTTTCACTGAGCCATCTCCCTCGAAAAATGTTGGCTTGCATTTGTTACAGTGCAAGTGTTTTTTGGTTTTTGTTTTTGGCAGAATCGGGGATTGAACTCAGGCCCTTGATTTTGCCAGGCAGGGAAGCGCTTGTTTTAGATTTTCTTTCAGAAAACCTTCAAGAATAGTATAAAACATACTCGTGCTATTTAACAATACTTGCCAATCGTTAAAATTACTTTTCTTTTAATCTGAAGTTGCATTGTTTTCTTTAGAAATGTTTCTTTTTATCCCTGAATACCTGTGGACTTTGGTAGAAAGACCTGGGTTAAAGAGTAATCTGTGATCCAGGTATTTAAATTCTTCAACAAATGTGACTGGGAGGAGTAAGGGACACATTTTGAAGGACTACTCTCCACCTGGAAATATCACTGCCTGTGATGTCAGAGGTGTCCAGTCGTCACTGAACTTGTCCATCCATGGCAAGATGGAATTTCCATCAGACCAGCTACTTCTTAGGTCTTTTTCTTGGAAAACATCCTTATTGTTTAACTGATCAATCCTAACAGTGTCTTAAGATCACAACTGGCAGAACTCTTTCCTCTCCACGCATCTCCTCTATCTTTCTCTGACCCTGTGTTCTTAGACTATGGATTATCACCCCACCAGTCCCCTCAACAGTCTTTCTCTACTGTCTTTCTGTTTCATCTGCCAGAATGGTCCAATCAAATAATACATTTTCTTTTTCTTTAATTGCATAGTCTGGGCACAGGGGTAAATATTATTGCTGTCAGTTATTGCTCTTCAGTTTCACATGGACCTCTTCACTGCTAGGCAAGCCTGGCCAGAGCATTCCTTTCCTCAATGTGGCTGTAAAAGTTGCCCTGTCTTACAGTATTGCAGAACATCTAGTGATCTGGTTCCTCTTGTGTAGCTTCAACCCCCATCCACCTGTAGAATCCTTCTTGTTAAAACGTAGGCGGCTGTGCCCTGATGGAGGAGGAGTGGGCGTCCCTGTGACTTCCACGGCCTCTGTGTCCTCTAGGGCATTCAGACACATACAGGGAGCCCTGGGCTTGCTGTGCACAGCCCCGACTCTTGGTGGGACTGAGAAGCCAATCTTTACTGAGATTCTGCTGTGCTTATACCGTCTCCTGATCTTTTTCTCTCCCTAATCCGCTTCCCAGCTGTCCTGAGTGAATGCCGCTTTAAAACCTGGCAGACACTTCTCTGGCTTTCATTCTTCAAATTGCCAATTGAGTGCCAGGCTCAAGTTTGTCACTTCCTCTGCTGACTGGAACCTTGGTGCCCAGCAGTGGACATTTGCTTCATAGTCCTTCTGAGCACAACCTCCCCTGTGCCTTCGTTTTAAAGACCAGGAAACCCTCACACACCGTGCATCTCCTTCACCACGCACACTGTTCCACTTATCCTGGTGTGAATGGGAAGACGCAGCTCCTAGGTGTGTCAGGGGTCAGCCTCATGCCCCTCGCCAGTGCTGTGTGGACAACACAGCCTGGAATCCTCTGTGGTCCGCTCCCACTATCGACTGCACAGACAACTTAGCTAAGGAGCAGAACCAAGGAATTGGTTGTAAGTGACTCCGAAGGAGAATGTTTTTCTCACAAAAATAGTAAAGAATGAGACTAACCAAATGACGAATGGGAGAAGGTGAGAAGAAGAAAGCCTTGCCCTGGGGTCATGCGGCAGAGTCACAGCCTAGCCTTGCCAGAGAGTCTGGCCTGTTGTATTATGCATCAGTCAAAACTCTGGGTTGGGTTCCGTGGATAGCTCAGTGGACTAAGCACCCGCTAAGGAAAGCGCAGAGACCGGGGTTCGATCCCGGCCCCCACATGCTGTGTCACCCCCACCCTGGTGCACTCACTGTGCTACCGAGTCTGGGTGTGGCGGCGCACGGCTGTAATCCCAGCGCTGTGCAGGCTGAAAGCAAGAGGATCGCTACAAATCCAGGCTGCATGAGACCCTGTACCAGACACATTAAAAACAAAATAAATAAAACTCTGGTTCCTCAAATGTAAAGGCCCACTGGGAAATACTGCTATATAGAGAAGAGAGCTGTGGATAGAAGCCAAAGCCAAGGCCCTTGGGATGTGGCGGCCTGTGAGTAACGGAACACCGAAGGGTGTGTTCAAAAGCATAATGTTGAGAAAGGGGGAAAATACTCAGTAGGTACAATCCAGTCCTTGCCGTATGGTCCTTTAACGTTAGCCCATTCCTCACCACACTGGTCCTTTTGGTGACGGTGGGAATGCTTTCTAGTTTGATCTCTGTGGTAATCAGATGCATACCAGGAAAGGGAAATCTGGGAAATTCTAAATATTTGGATACTTGCTCAAAAATACAACAAAAATTTTATGCACAAACTCGAAGGGAGGAATCCTAGGAACTGAGGAAGGTCCCTTTGACCTCAGATTCCACCTAAGTTGTGAGTCAGTTCTCTTTTTCCTTTGCTTTGCCTGTGATTTGATGTGGTGATTCAACCCAGATTTATTGAGTTCCTTTTTGGGCTTAAAAGATTTCTTTTCTTTTCCTCCATTTTTTAAAACAATTAATCATTCCCAGGCACAGCACTTCTCCATTTCTCAATTCTTATGCCACCCTAACTGGTGATTCAGGAAAACTTCTCCTCTCCCGGCTCCTCCGCAGCCCTCTGCATTGTCTTGCATGAAAACTGATCACTTTGAGTAAGTCCCACTGGAGCTGCTCCTTATGAGGGGAATTTATGGGGCTATAAATGCATCACTTACGTTTAAGCATCCAGCCTAAACAACTTGTCTTGCTCCCCTGGGACCCACAACTCCCCAGAGCCAGTGTGTCAGAATCGCTGAATCAAATGTGTGGGGCACATAAAAGTGTCTGCACCCCACACCTTTATTTATTCCTGCAAGGGCTTTGGTGCAGGGAGGCTACGTGAATGCACCAAACTTGCTTTTTTACTGATGCATTTGTCTGAGGCATTTTTAGGAGATACTCACTGGAATAGTATCAGAGTATGAGTTATGCCATTGTTGTCAGAAAAAAAAAACCAAAAAAACAAACAAACAAAAAAAAAAAACGAAAACAATGACAAACTTGTGTGAAAAGAGGACAGACCCAGACTTCACACGCTATTACACTGAATGAAAAACAACTCGGCCACAGACAGCAGGCACATAGATTGTCTTCAGGCTCACCCATTGCATTTCATAACTGGTTTTCTAGCTTTGAGGAAATATAAAATGAAAATTTTAAGCGAGCCCTGTAAAATAAGTGGAAAGTGTTATAAAAATAACTTAAAGTCACCTGTGCTATTTTGGGAGCAATGCATAAATTTCAACTAAGAAAAGACTTGTGAGATATTCTGAAAGCAAATGATGAAAAAAGCTTTATATAGCACCAGCAGTTATAGTGACCTTTGGCAGGTATCAATTATAACTGACGTCCACTGTGGTTCTGATGGGTGTTTAGTACTTATTTTGGCTTGCAAAAGGAAAGTTTCTTATGGAGATGTATGTACTGGTTGGCAGCCCCTTTTGTATTTTTCCTAACCGAGAATCTGCTTTCGACATGTCTCTGCATCTTGTAGTGCTGTCATTATAGGAAACACGCTCCCGGCTCTCCTCCTTTCCTCTCTCATTTTCTTTTTCCAATCCCCACTTCAGCTTCCTCAGAGAAAGAGAAATTGGAAAAGAATAAGAAGAAATTAATGTCCTCCTTTCTCTTTTTCATTTTTGGGAGATAGGTAATAATTTCTACCTGAATACTCAATGATTATGACTAAAATAAGTTCATTGCTTTGGAAGCACTGCTAGAATATTAAGAGACAGCCATCAGAAATGATCCCCAGTGTGCTCAGTGCTTTATCTCATTACACATGTGAGTTTGAAGTCAGTGTGACTGACAGCCTGATGACTAATAGGCAGCGTCAAATAAGCTTTCTCAGGAGGAGGAGTCTAGGGTTCTAAGCACAGTGTCTTGGTGCATCTGGAGTCCCCAGTGCTGTTGTGGACTTGGTAGGGACACTGCTCATACTGCGTTTCACTTGTATGCAGGGGAAAGATTAACGCCCCTCCTGCTGTGTGGCCTGGGTTGTCTTATGTGGGAAGGAGGGATCAAGTTTTTTATAGCTCCATGCTGCCCAGGCATTGGGCATCTACAAATGCTAGGCAAGAAGAAGGAATTGGATAAGGCAGCTCTCTTCTGCTGAGCAAAATACTCAGAGGGCAACTGATCTCTCCAGGGCCAACAAGACTGACCAGGGTCTGCTGCTGGCTACCACAGCAGCCACAGTGACAGACCCCCTGTAATTCACAGAGGGGCCATTGAGAGCCAGCATGCTCCATGCCTGCTGGGATGCTTGGGAAAGGGGGCTGTCAGTCACCAATACTGATTGCATGACTTTAGCTTAACTACAAGGGTGGCTGGGAAAAAGAGAAAAACACATCTGTGCATTGGATATTGACTTACCACTTAATTTGCTAGATGATAATTTTTCCCAGGAAGAACTTGTTTTCACCAAAATATGTATTCATTATAATATGGAATGTTCTTCCCATTCTAAGATCTAGCCCATTTATTTGCATTTTCTCTATTCTAGATTTGTTATACGCAGAGGAAATGAGTATTTTATGCATTTCTTCTCTCTTACTGATTCAGAGAAATGATTTCTACCATCTGGAACTGAAAAAAAGAAATAGTTTTCCTCCTGAAATTACCATTTATGCCAAGAATTTAAGTCATCAGTATCATACACCATTGAATTTATAGAATATGCGAGCAATCTTTGATAGGACGCTGTTGTGTGTCTAGTTGTCCCTCCAAACCCTCATACAGTCATGGGGCAGACTCTAGGTGGTGATTAAGTCATGATCCAACGCTGGGATTATGAGTGTGATTGCTGCTGAGATTATGCGTGTGAGTGCCACACCCGCCCTGGGGCAAACAGCTTGAGCTCAGTGTGAGGAATGGGGGAGGCTGGCTTTCTTCCTAGGCTGCTGCCTTTGTTGCTGCTGCTCCTCTCTTTTGCTCTAGCTGTTTTGCTGTTTTCCACCCCATGAACGGCTGTGTTCTGCCATGTGTCAGTCTGCCTTGGAGCCAGCTGAGAATGGACTGAATAAACCTTTTCTTCCTTAATTTTGGGTGTCAGATATTTTGTTCCAGTAATGAGAGAAAAATAAGTGAGACAGAATTAGTTCTAGCTGCAGTGTGGAAATTTGTTTTTCCTCTCTTGTAACAGTCCATAAACAGAGGGTACGGGTGGGTGAGGCACCCAGCCCCGTGAAGCCCAGAGCCCTGGTCCCCTGGCCCTTGCTCCTCAATCCTTGAATATCACCCTTTCTAGAATCTTCCAACATGGCCCCCCACCAAGTCCAAGTTTGAAATGACAAATGAGAAGGAGGAAACAGTTATCCTCTTTTTTCTCTTCAGGATATGAAGGAAGTTGCTTGTGCCATTTCCTTTCACATCTCCTTGGACAAGACTGAAGCCCTGAGCCACAACCAGCTCAGCCTAGAATCTACTCGAGTTGGCCGTGGAGGCAAGGAGGGGAGGACGCGCTGTGTGGGATAAGTGCTTTCTCAGTGCAGTCGCTGGGAACCTCTGTGTAAGCACCAGGTGGGACGCTTGCATATAGTCAGGTTGCTCCAGGGGACTGAAGGGCCCACGTCCCTCTCGGTCCTCAGCGTGGGACAGCAGAGAGTCTTACTTGACAAGAGTACCATGAGTTTCCAAACATCAGGGAGTAAAGCTGTGTTTATTAGAGAACATATAATAAGCTTCTGGTATTTTTGATCTAAGTTAAACTCAGAGGCACCCAAACTGTAATTAGATTTTAATAGTATTTTTTACACTTTTAGAATAGTACACAAATGTTTCTTATCTGTAATTTACATTGATATCACTGTATGACATCTATAATAGTGTGGAAATGATCCTTTTTTCCTCTAGGGAGCTACAAAGTCAATAAAAATACTTTTAATGATGCACATTGATTTTAGCGGGGGGTTAATGAGTTAAATTTCTATAAAACACCTGTGTGTATCAGGTGCATATTTGTGTTTCTTTTATTGTACTGAGAATGATGATCTTAAGTTAAGGTTATATTGTTCACTGTAATATTAAAAGCATTTTTGATTCTTTCATTACAGAATAATATAATGTACTGACCTTGGCATCATTCAAATTGGATTCAAAATAAACAATTTTTCAGTTATAAACAGGCAAGTTGTTGATGTGACCTAATGGAACCCTAACATTCATATATAATCTGCTTTTTTCCATTATTTTAACTGGGAAATCTAACTCAGAACCTCTCTTGCTAGGTAGGCACCATGCTGTGGAGCTGTATCTCTAGCCTTTTCTTCCTTACAGATATTTTTGTGCATAAGTTATTAAAGACCAAAATTTTCTTTGTGAAAACTAAAAACTTTTGAAGAAGCTGCTTTTGGCGATGCCTAGACCATCCTGAAGGTTGGGGCGCTGTGACCCGGGTTGGTTCTGCAGCGCTGTGCCCTCCTGCCTGGGTTGTGGGCCGTCCCTGAGGGCCCCTCCTTGGCCCCTGGGCTGGCATCAGCTCCACTGGTCCAGCAGGGCTGTGGGTCCTTGCTTTTGCTGTGGGAAATTCACTGGGGCAGCTTGATACTTTTCGCTGTTATCTAAACATAGGTCTTTGTTTTTTTCAGGAATCGGAATTCCATACTTGGAAACATTTTCTTACACCAAGTTCCATAGCGTCCTTTAAAAGCCGCCTGCTTTACCTTCCGAAGTCCTCACTCTGTGGTTTGTAATTGTTTCATGTACCTCAAAATTTCACTACTGTCCCTCAATCTTAGCTCTGAGTTCGCACTCGGAGCTCTTGTCCTCAGCATCGTTGGTGTCTTCCCAGCCGGGAGTGGAGCAATACCATGGCCGCACCAGCGCGCGCTGAGGGCTGGGCCTCCCCTGCATGGAGCCATCCTCCCTCCTGACGATGCTTCCTGTCCATGGGGGTCCTGGTGGCTTCTGAAGGTGCTGGTGCCCGTCTGTAACCCTTCTCTCACACAGAAAGGTGTCCAACTTTGGATCTGACAACAAGGGTTGAGATTTCAATTTTAATTTTTGAAACAGTGACCCTTGGGTGCTTATTTAGTCAAATTCGGCTTTACACTACTAATATTTAAGATGCATAATTGATAAACCTAGCCTCACACTTTTCTCAAGTTCTCTAACCTCTTTCTTTCAATTACTTAATATTATTTTTATTTTTTTCCTGTGGCTGGCTCAGCCTGCCCTGGGGCGGGGCTGGCACGGCACGTGGTGCCTGGGGTGGAGCTGCGATCTCTATGATTGCCCAAGCTTGCCTAAACAGGCACTTTAGACTGCTGAGCTACCTTGCTGGCCCTCATTTCCTTATTATTATTATTATTATTTTTTTGCAGTAGCATCTTGCTGTCTTGCTCTGGATGGACTCAACCCCCTGGACTGAGGTGATTCTCTTCTGAGAAGTTCAAACTACAGGGAAACACCATACCCAGCTTGGGCCTCAACTTTTGTTGTATCTAAAGGCATACACATTCTTACTTTTTTTTAAGATCAAAAGGGTCTCATTCTGTGTGCTTTTTGCCATCATCCACGGGACACAAGCTCCTCAGCTGGAGTGTGTGCTGCCCAGCGACCCCTGTGTATGGGGTAGGATTGTGGCAGATCCCCCCCTAGCCATGTGGAAGCCAGCGTGGCAGGCTGCAGGCGTGGAGATGCTGCCACCCGCCTTGGGGTCGGCATGGAATGAACGGCAGGATAATTGTGGTCAGAAGCACGCATGAGTAGGCACGATGCTCCTAGAGCACAGCGTGTCACCAGAAAATGCATTTCTGCTTAGTGTCCCTACTGCATAGTCACTGCGGGGCCCTCCTGTTCCTGGTCATCCATGGGCTCACACTCACACCCTCTTCAGCACAAACTTCAGTGACTTCTTCCCACTGCCAGCAAAAATACTTAGTCTCTTGGGTTTTCCCTCCACTCTGCTTCCAAAACAAGATCTTATTTCTGCCTCTTGTCTGTCTTGTCTAGCTCTACCTCTGGCTTCCTAATGACTGTGTGTGTACATACGTGTGTCTGTGTGTTAGTACAGGCTGCTACAGGCTGGGGGTCAGAGACACAATAAAGCAGATTTCCATCACAGCCAGTCCACGGGCCCTGGCATGCATGAAGGTGCTTGTGAGCTATGTTCCTCTCCAACATCCATGCTGTGGATCCATTTTTCTGCAGCCTTAAAACACTCTTGATGTTCTGTACCCACCTCCAAGAGCAGCCTTGATTCCTGCCAGCCGAAGCAGCAGCAAAGCTCTCTCTCGACTGCCTGCCACCCTGCTGCAAAGATGTGACTGGGCTTAGGCCCCTGTGTTTCCGCATGTTCTGTCTATTAAATTCGTGCTGCTGAAGGCAGTGACAGCTTTCAGTACATGAACTGCCAGTAATGTTTCTTCTCCCTCCAGAGTCACCGGTTCTGCCCCTCTGCCAGCCCCTTCTTGTTCCTATTGAGCATTCTAGGTCTGTGTGCCCAGCAGCTCCCATGTCCACGTGGAGCTCTTTTTCTTCCTCCTCGGGGTCATGCTTTCCAAGAGGCACCTGCACGCCCTGTGTCTCAGCCTACACCTACCCCCACTGCAGGCCAGGCGGCTGCCCCTCTTGGGTGAATGTGCTTTTGCTAACACCCTCTGGTGCTAGATCCACACAGCCTGGCTATGACCATGGCATTGGCGCATCTGCTTGTATGCTCTACCTCAAAACTTTTCTTCAAATCACCTGACCGTTCGCTGTTCTGACTTTCTGACAACACACCTCAGTGTGTGCTGCCTTCTCTCTTTCTTTGGGAATTCTCCAACAAGACTATGGCACCCTACTCCTCCCAGATACCCTTCGGGGATTAAAATAAAACCCATACCCCTAAGCATGGCATTTGTGAGACCTAGCAGCATCCGGCCTCTGTTTTGGTCACTGCTTTGATTTCTATCCAGTTTCCAAGGCCTTCGCATGAACGTGGACTTTACTACACTACCGAAGCCATTTCTGCCTCCTGGCCTCTCCTTCCGTCTCTCTGCATTTGCAGCCTGACTGCTCTGGCAGCCCCAGCCTGCAGCCTGTGTTGGGCTGCATCTGGAGCCCCCCCGCCAGGTCTGCTTCCTGTGATGCGTGTCGCCCTCCACCGTGGTCACCTCCCTGTGCGTGGGTGGGGATGATTGGGTCTCTTACTGTGCTTCTGCTACCCAGACTCACACTGGGAAACACTCAGTGGGTAGCTTTCATTAACGAGAACTCACAGCCAGACCTGGTTAAACAAAATGACTTGCCTCTGTTTCTTTACGTGGAATGTGATGCTTCCCCCCACCAGCCACGGTGACTTTTCCTGATCTATATGGTTAATAGGCTACAGGACCCTGGGGATCCTGAGCAGCTGTTCTGGCTACCACAAGCCATCCTTTGCTGCCAGACAAAATAAAACACGATTCCCTCTCCTCTTCCTCCTCCTGTACCTTTCACACTCACAGTGCGCACTGATGTTATTTTAGCAACTCCGAGAGGACAGATCCTTTTTCCTCAGTCCCATCTCTTCTGAAATCCTGTCACTATTTTTCCCCCACAAAGTCTTCAAAAGCTCCTTCTCTCCTCCTTTGAATTTCTGCTCCTACCATCTGTCATGTGCAATACTGCAGACTTCCCCTCTGATATTTCTACTTTGGACCTCCGCTGTCAATCCTGAATTCTAGAATGTGAGTTTTCTTATCAACCCCAAACTTCCCTCTCCGCCTCTCCCAACTCAGATTTTCTTGAGTGGTTTTGTTAATGGCTTCCCGTCCCGACAACTTGCTTCCTGGTCTCTCCAGAGGCCTGGAAGCCTAGAGGAGCTGATTGTTTTTTACGAGACCATTTGCTATGGAGATGAGTGGATGCTTAAGCCTCAGAAAATCCAGGGTTGTCATTTTACTGGAAAATAAAGGGAAATCATCCCAATTCATAGTTTATTATAATAAATACTTCAGAGATGAATGCTTTTAACATTCCTTCAGATTTTCTGGAGCTTTTACATTTGCATTCACTATGCTGTTCTCAGGTTTATGTGCTGTGAATACTTGTTAATAATAATTCCCAGGCACTGCAGAACAGCGATGAATTTAATAATATATCTTGTAAGGCACACTTGAAACTTCAATATGCCTTTTAAATATTTCTTCAAATGTGTTTTGATTTTATTCTAGTATTTAGAAGAATGGTTCGCATCCCTGTATCCCCACATTAGTAGACCTTGTGCCTAGTGAGTGTTTTTGATGGTATATTACAGATTATTCTATCAGTTTACTTGAAACTCCACAGCTACACTACACAAAGGCAAGAAAGGTGTTCATTGCAGAAGTATGGTCTCTCCTGGAGGAAAAATAGATCACATTGTGGAAATGTGCTGCCAGCTCGCCGCAATCCTTACACTGATGTGGTTCTTTTTCAGCACTGCTTCTCTTGCAATTAAAAGATATGCTCAGCAAAGCTGCATAGCGGCTTTCCTAATGCAAATGGCCTTCGCAGAAAATGCTCCCATTCTGTTTATTCCCACCTGAAAGACTAAAGTGGAATGCAACCGGTCAATAATCTCTTTACCTAGAGACATAAATGTGTATGAACTTTAGCACAAGACATCACTTCATTAGCATAATTGAAAAAAAATAATTGTTGACATATTAAATTAAACCACTGGTAAAGTAAAAATTTATATTCTCAATTTGAGTATTTTCCACTAATTTGTTCATGGAGCTTTAATACAGGATTCAGAATTCTTGTTTAAATGTGTATTAAATACTATATTACATACAATAAATGATCAAAAAGATAACTTATTTAACATAGAAAAAAAATTAAAGAAAAATATACTCTCTACAATCTCACTGCCTGGGGATAACTACCTCATTTTTCTATATATCCTAGTAGCTTTTTTTGTGTGTGTGTGTGTGATACTTGGGATTGAATTCAGGACCTCATGCTTGCGAGGCAAGTATTTATTCTACTGAGCTGCTTCCCCAGCCCCTATAGCATTTTTTGTATAGATCATTACGTAATAGGTATGAATGATCTCCACTGTCAGCAGGGCTAGGAGGGGCAGTCATTTTCTTAAACGAAACTTCTCATTTAAGTGGGAAGTTCAATCTCTTTTATTTGGCTCAGTTATTAACTTTTTTTCATTTCAGGCCCACATCTGCATGTTTTCTGCTGGTCATAACCAATGCGGCATTCAGGCCCTCTGTATGCTTGAGTGGCTTTGGGCCCATCTACGGGGCTGGTGGCACAAATGGACAGGTGTACCTGGCTGAGTCGTGGAGGCCGCATCTGGCCCTTCGTCCCCTCCTCTCTGGTGCCATGCCCTCTGCCCTGCTCCTTAGCTACTGGGAGCCCCACAGGCAGCTGTCCTCTACTGGCCCCTCTGCTATTCTCCTGCCTTGGAGCCAGCTGGCTGCGGACTGGCACCCCTGCAATTGTGAGCCAAAGCGTCACTCTAGTATGAATGGAGGAGCTACATGTGTTGTCCAGCAACAAGAACGGATATGACAGCTTTACCTATTTTACTCTGGCCCAATTTACTATATCTCAGTGTACTGATCTGGTGTTTATTTTTCCTTGCATTTTCTGATTTACCTAGCAATACCAGGAAACACAATCCTGAGGTCATAATAATGTCTGTGACTTTAAGAATGAAATATTGTCAAAAATACTATTACTTAGCCATTAGGGAAGATAAATTTGAGTTATCTGTAGGAAAATGGATGCAGCTCAAGACGAGGATGTTACATGAAGTAAATCAGAAGCACAAAATTAAGTATCACATGGCTTCTCTTCTATTAGGAACCTAAAGTGTGAATAAGGAACACATTCAAGCATAGACAGCAAGAGGTAGGGATGAAGATCTTTCTTAAATGGGGAGGGAATCAAGATGAGGGGGTTGGTCATGCTGATATCTGGGACCATGAGGCATTCCTTTGTTTTATTTTATTTTATTGAAGAACAAATAGCAATGAGACAATTTCAAATCAAATTAGTAGGACAGCTTCAAAAATTAATAAATTGCACATTGTTTTGTTATTGCACAAGGTGCATACATAATACTCTGTCTACAAACACTATTAGAGCAGATGCTTCTAATCAATGAATTAAGAGAATGTAGCTGTATACCTATCTTTTTCAAAAAAAAAAGTGAATTTTAGTACAGTTTCAGTAATTAACACTTTTTACATTGTTATCTTCCTACTGGTTATCCATAGTACAAGAAGCAGACAGGATATCCTTTTCAAACACTATTAGTGCAAATCTTTCTTCTCATAGAATTATGCAAAAGTACTGCATATTCATCCTAACTGTACTGTCTATACAAGCACAGAATGGTTCTTCCTTTGTATCCCCCCAATTTTTTAGTCCTGTCAAGGATGAGTATTCTATTGTCATTCAATTATTATAGGTGCATGAATTCAGCAAAACAATCAAACACAGTCCAGAAGTGCAAAATATTAGTGGGCTATCCGAAGAAGTTGTTGACTAGAGCCATTTACAGTTCAGCTTATTATTATGGCCTTATTTTATATACCTTGTTTTTATACTTTCTTGCTGGATGGTTAAGACCGAGATAAAGCAAGACCTATATCACAAAAAATGTAACTTGTATCTGGTGAGGTGAGTCAAGTGCCCTCAGGGTTTACCCTGTCACCCTGTACCTCACTCTGTAGATCCTCTGTCAATGTCAA
>PVKA01029596.1:0-15676 GCA_004027165.1 Ctenomys sociabilis
GGAGGAGGAGGAGGAGGAGGAGGAGGAGGAGGAGGAGGAAGAAGAAGAAGAAGAAGAAGAAGAAGAAGAAGAAGAAGAAGAAGAAGAAGAAGAAGAAGAAGAAGAAGAAACTCCAAATAAAACAATATCAAGCAACAAAATTGAAGATGCAACTAAAAACCTATCAACAAAGAAAAGGTTACCCTGCTGGATTCACCGATGAATTCTAGAAGAAGCTTAAGAGAACACGTGACACACTGCTTCTCAAACTGTGTAATGAAATTGAGAGGGCTGGGGAGATAGCTCAGTAGAGAAGTGCCTGCCTGGCAAGCACAAGGTCCTGAGTTCAACTCCCTGTACCTCAACAACAAACGAAATTGAGAGGAAAGCGACATTCCCAAAGTCATTCTTGGGAGCAACCTTACCCTGATAGCAAAATCGGAGAAGGACCCAGCTAAAATTAGAGAGCTACAGGCCAGTCTCCCACTGAACATAGATGTAAAAATCCTCAGCAAAGGGCCGGGGAGATGGCTCGGTGGAATAAGCACTTCCCTGGCCAGTGCAAGAGTCCGAGTTTGATCCCCAGTTCCATCAACTGGAAACAAACAAACCATTGAGAGATGCAAATTAAAACTTTAACCCTGAGGGGCCGGGAGATAGCTCAGCTAGTTTTAAGCACCTGTTTGGCAAGTGCAAGCAAGGTCCTGAGTTCGATCCCTGGTAACAAAACACACTGAGATTCCATCTCACCCCAGAAAGAATGGCTAATATCAAGAAACCAACCAGTAACAACGCTGGAGAGGCTGTTGAGGGAAGGGAAGCCTCTTCACTGCTGGTGGGAATGCAGGCTGGTACAACCTCTGTGGAAATCAGTGTGAAGATTTCCCAAGAAGCTAGGAGTGGAGGCCCCACTTGAGCGTTTTCCCGGATAGCTTCCCTGAACAATTAAAAGCATCTGCCACAGTGCCACAGGTGTGCCCATGCTTACAGCTGCACAATCTGTCACAGCTAGATCTCGGAAATAACGTGAATGCCCACGTACCAACGAGTGGATAAAAAAAGATGTGATTCTTTTACACAACAGTGTATTACTTAGCCATGCAGAAGCCTAGGCTGGAGATTTGTGGGCAAAATGGTACAACTTCAAACCATCCTCGTAAGTGAAATAAACCAGACGCTAATGTGTGACACCTTGTCTCCCTAGTGTGACAAGCTGTGGGGCAGATACTGCAGAAGAAAAGAGAAACTGATTTGAGAGAATGAAAAGGGAAAAAGTACACTCAGGAGGCAGAGGCAGGACGATTGTTGTGAGTTCGAGACCAGCCTGAGCTACAGAGTGAGCTTAAGGCCAGCCTGGACTGCATAGTGAGACCTTGTCTCAAAAAGACCAAAAGAAAAAAGGGAAAAAGGGAAGCATACAATTTTTTTTTTTGAAGCATACAATTTAGTAATCATTCCACTGAGCCATCTCCCCCGTCCCGCAGGCTAGTCTCGATCTTGAAATGATCCTCCTGCCTCAGCCTCCTGAGTGCTGGGGTTACAGACAGGCACCACCATGCCCAGCTTGTGTATTAACCATTCTTACACTCCACTGGTATTGCATTGCAATTTGGTTTTTGTTTGTGTTTTGTTCCTTTAAAATAGATATGGAGGGGCCGGGGAGATGGCTCAGTGGAAAAAGCACTTCTTAGCAAGTGCAAAGGCCTGAGTTTAATCTCCGGTTCTGCCAAAAAAAAAAAAAAAAAAAAAAAAAAAAAAAAAAAAAAAAAAAAAAAGAGATATAGATAGATAGATAGAGATAGAGATAGAGATAGAGATACAGGATAGAGATAGAGAGATAGAGGATAGAGATAGAGACAGAGAGATAGAGCTAGAGATACAGGATAGAGGTAGAGATAGAGAGATAGAGCTAGAGATACAGGATAGAGATAGAGAGATAGAGATAGAGGATAGAGATATAGACACAGGCATACACATAGAGACACAGAGACAGAGACATGGTCACAGATCCCACTATGCTGTCACTTCAAAGATTCACATGTTGCCACAGGACAACAAGGAGTCACAAAAAGACACAAATCAAGCAGCTAAAATTATACATAAATGACCAAAGAATCAAGATGTAAATTCAGGGAACAACTGTACAAAGACTGCTGCCAAAGGCAAGATCAACTGGAAAAAAGTCCTGGTGTTTGTCATTGTTTTAATATTCATTGAAACCAATAGAATACAGCTACACGATGCACAAGCAGAGCACAAACGGTAAGTAAATGCAGCTCCCACACAACTGATCTCAAGGCAACACACACACACACACAGAGAGAGAGAGAGAGAGAGAGAGAGAGAGAGAGAGAGAGAGAGAGAGAAAGAGAGAGAGAGAGAGCTGACAGGATAAGTTTTACCTGATTATTAGAAAAATAACAAAAAGTGTTTCCTTTCTAGTAGAGCTGAAAATGCACAAGGTCCCTATGCCATGTGGATATAATGAACATTCTGCTTTGTTTTTTGGTTGTTTTGTTTTGTTTGCGAAACTGGGGACTGAACTCAGGCCCTTGTGCTTACCAGGCAAGCACTTATTCTACTCAGCTATCTCCCAGGCCCCTATAATGAACATTCTAAACACAAAACACAAAATCCAGAATACATCTCATGGCCAGCCAAGTACCTCAGCAGATGAAAGCACCTACAAACAGGCACAGAGGCTGGGGGTTCGATTCCCAGGCCTGCCGTGCCGGCCCCGCCCCTGGGGCACTGAGACGGGATTGAGACTGGGCCTGGTGGTGTGCGCCTGTAATCCCAGGCTTTAGGAGGCTATAAACAGGAGGATCACTGTGAGTTTGATCTAGTAGTGAGACCCTGAACACCCTGTAGACCCATCCCTAAAATACAGAAAATAAATAAATAGAATTCTATTTGTTAGTATATAAGGTTTTTTCTGGTTTGCTTTGTTTTGTTTCGTTTTGTTTTTTGGTGGAACCAGGAATTGAACTCAGGCGCTTGTGCTTGCCAGGCAAGTGCTTAGTCTACTGAGCCATCTCCCCGGCCCCAATAAATACAATTCTTTACAAAATTATTTTACACTATTAGCAACAAGTTCTTAAAAGAGACAAATGACACATAGAAATAAAATTAAAGATGATCTGAATAGCAGCAGAACCACGCACAAGTTACAATTGCAAGATATCCATGCTGGGCCAGGGAAATGGTTCAGTGGAATAAGTGCTTCCCTGGCAAGCACAAGGATCCGAGTTCAATCCCCGGTTCTGCCAAAAAAAAAAAAAAAAAAAAAAAATCCAAGCTGTATATCAAGACTGTACAAAATACATAAATTAAAAAAAAAAAGGCTGGCTTTTGTGTTAGGTGACAGTCACCAGCATTCCTGCCCTCTAACCACGCCGTCGGAAGCACGAACTATAACCCAGTGTGCAGCCAGAGGGCTGAGAGACAGGCAGGCAGGCTCAGTAGGGGCTATCAGCAGTGCCTGAAACCCGCGCACGTCCCCCATCCCTGCACACCCTCTAGGTCCTCACCACATGCGCAGCTTTTCAGACATCCCTCGTGTGGAAAACCAGAACAAAGTCCTCTGCTGCACGGTCTCTGACGACATCAGCGGGAGATGGCACTGCGCTCTGTGCTTTAGCCCCACGGTCATGAGTTTGGGGAGCCAAGCGGACACCAGGAAATTTCAGATATCACACGCTCTTGTCATTTCGGAAACGCAGAACAAAAGCTCATGGTCATCTTCTTCCCCACAGATCTAAAAATTGCCACCAGATGGGAAGCACTTTCGAAGTGACAGCGCTGGACAGAGCTGCCTCCAGCTCTTGAGGTGGTGGAAGAGGAAATGGGGTTACAGCAGAGAGCACCGCAGTACAGAAGCACAGACCTTGAGCCTAAGTCAGAGGACCCTAAATCAGAGCCAGGAATGGAAGAGTCTTGTCTTTAGCACTGCACATGCTTGCTGTCTCATGTTAAACCTCTCAGCCAGCCCTGTGTCTTTAGTTAAAAACTTTTATTCTCTTCCTTTCCCTTGGGGGGCTGGGCAGGTGGCTCAGTGGATTAAGCACTTCCCTGGCAAGCACAAGGGCCTGAGTTCATTCACTGGTTCAGCAAAATAAATAAATAAACAAACTAACTATCTCATGAACACCATCGAGTACCACGCACTGTACTCCCCGGCTATTTGCCCCGGTGTCCAGCTGCTGACAGAGTGAGGACTCCTGCCTGCTGTGCCCCACATACGCAGGTCTGTAGCACACACTGCTAGTAAGAGAAGGAAATAGATTACAAGAGTGAAAGATTTCCACCCAAGAATTTTTCTGTTTTTGTTCAGTACTAAAGACTTCCCTCAGATCCTCAGGCATGTTAGAATGAAAATCCCAACATATTTAGTCCACATGGAATCTCGCTCTTCCTCCGCTGTCCAGGCTGCGTGAGGCTCAGCCTCAATCTCCCAAGCAGCTGGGGTGGAAGGCGGGCACCACCGGGCCTCACTGATGTGTACCTGACCCAAGCTGGGAAATCATAGTGGTTAGAGACCCCTACCTTGAACGCAGAGCTTGTCACACGCCTGTCTTCTCAGCAGTGAGGCAGGTGGACACAGTAGCTGACGCCCTCCCCCACAGCCTGGGCAGCTGAGTACCCCCAGGTCTCCAAGACTAAGTGCAGAAGTGGGGCCCTGGAGCTCAGGGCAGAAGGTCTGCCTTCAGTCCACCAGCAATACAAAATGCTCTAACCATGTGGAAGCCAGGAGAAACCCTTCCCTGCTCCACTTCAGTGACGAGGCCCACCCCGGTATCTTACCTCCAGGAGCAGTTTCCTAGCATCCAGTCTTCCCTCACCAAGTAGAAGGAGATCCAGTCAGTAATAACAGAAGACACAGTCACAGGGCCTGGCACCAGGCTCCCCTGCAGGCCTGAGACCACCGACCCCCTCAGACCACAGCAGCACACGGTCCCTCAGTTCTTGCCACACTGACAGCTGACCTCAGGGCAGGGGGGTCACGGTTGCCCTTGCTGATCTGACCCCCACACACACACAAGCCCTGCTCTCCCTCTTTCTTTTTATTCCCCTCAGCTCCTCCGTATTAGAAACCTCCTTTCCGCCTCTCCATTCTCACACCTGTAGACCCTTGCTCAGGGATTTCCCTCTGCTTCGGGGCGTGTGGTACAGAGAGCCCATCTCCATCAATGTTTGATTGTGCGTCAACAGGTACAAACACTGCAAGGAGGACAGGACTGAGTCCGGCCACCACAGCCTTGGCCCTTCCCTCCACTGCTGCTGTCACACATTCACGGCCAGGCAGCCGCCAGGGTCCTCGTGGCTCTCAGTTTGGCTCAGCACACAGCACCATGAGGAAGCTGTGCTCAGCAGGAGCCCTGTCCCCTGTCCTGTGTTGGGCAGGAATCGTCTGGTGTCACAAAAAGATGAAAAGAAAGCAAACTGTGAAAAGTGTCTTCACAAGGTGACTTTCCTTCTGTAGAAGGGAGCACCGCTATACAAGGGCAGGTGAGCAAGATGAGCAGGCAAGGTTCTATCTCACAGCGCCATCACGCCGTTGGGGGGCACGGACCTCGGAACTCGAGCCAGGGTACACCAATGACATCATGGTTCTGAGGCTGAATAAGCTGTAGGATCTGGAAAGCTGGCTGTTGTCAAGTTTTATGACAGATCAGCAGCTGAGTACGCCTCGTTCTCAAGTTTTCCAGAGAATTGTAAAAGAACACATGTACATTTTATAAAAAAGGATATTACACAACTGAGGATGCTTATAACATGGAGATATTTTAATTATTCCCTTAGCCAAACGAGCTCTTTCCACGTCGTAGAACATTAAGACCCTCACATTGTCCTCAGTAAGCCAACTCTCTGGAAGGCTTCATAAATAGTCTGATTGTAGTGATTTTTGTTTTTTGGTGGTTTGTTTATTTTGTTTTGTTTGGCTGGATCAGGATGCCTTCAGGGCAGGTCTGTAAGGCCTGAGGGTCTGGTGATCTAACCACTGCACCCTGACTTAAACCACGGAGCTCACGGGCAGGCCGCTCAACAGTCTGATTGTAAAGAACACTTTCTTTGGCCACCTCATGAATAATGCACTTCCATGGTGGAAAATGGCCTGGGGTAGAGCCATGTGATTAAACCATTTGGTAAGAATTAAAACAAGGAGTAACAAACTGTCAACAGCAGACCAAGACTGAGGTTCCTCAAAGAAGAGGACATTCAGCCTTTAGTACTACAGGGGCTCTAACCCATTTCCTATGCACAGCCCAGTTTGCAGAAATGCCAACTGCGAGGTAACCCTTTTCTCTAAAGTAACAGTTTCTATCACATGAGGAATGGTTGAAAAAGATGTATTTCTATATAATGGAGTATTACTCAGCTATTAAGAATGATAAGCTTGAAGCATTTATACTGAAGTGGATGCCACTTGAACATATAAGTGAAATAAACCAGACACACATGTATTTAAAAAAAAAAAAAAGTAACATTTTCCTTTCAAGCCCACACAGGAATAAAGCTGGCTTCCAAGGCTCATTTTCCATACACCTGGGAAAGACGGACACTAAATACCCGGCAACGACTGCGCCCGCTATCTCTGACTCTGGACTGAGCAGCCCCGAGGCCACAAGAGCTCCCAGGTGCTTCCAAGTACCCGGGGAGCTAGTGGGGCGCTCGCTGCCCAGAAAAACTCTCCCAGGGCAGGGAGGGCCAGCCCAGAGTCCGCCCAGGCCCGGGACCCCCGACCAGCCCCGGCCCCAGCCCCAGCCCCGGCTCACCATGGTGGGGCGTCCCCGAGTCCTGCGCGCGCAGCCCGCCGCCAGGCGCCCGCCCCGGCCCCGCCCCGGCCCCGGCTCACCAGGGCGGGGCGTCCCCGAGTCCTGCGCGCGCAGCCCGCCGCGAGGCCCCTGTCCGCCCCGCCCCGCCCCGGCCCCCGCTCACCAGGGCGGGACGTCCCCGAGTCCTGCGCGCGCAGCCTGCCGCGAGGCTCCCCGCCCCGGCCGGCCCCGCCTCGGCCCGGCTCACCATGGCGGAGTGGCCCCGAGTCCTGCGCGCGCAGCCCGCCCTGACGCCCCCGGAAGCCGTGCAGCTAGCAAGGGTTCCGTCGGCGACCCCACGACGAAGCGCGCTCTGGCGCTCCGGCAGCCTGGCGCCGGAGGGGCCCGCCCACTCGGGCCACTTGATTGGGCCGTCCGCGCAGCTCCGCTGTCTGGGATTGGCTGGTGCCTGTTCCCCAGCCCGCCTCCTAACCCAGACGGGGGAGGAGTGTGTTCCTGCTTCGGTAGTTCGAGCTCGAGCGACAGGCGTTGGGGACCCGGAATGTCGGGGCGGCGCTGTGTTCTCCAATGTCGGAGTTTAGCCGGGCGTGGTGGAGTTGAGGGGCTTTAATTTTATTTTTCACTTGGACTAGCCACGACTCCTGATGAAATCACAAACTCTGGTTATGGCTGTTCCTCCTCTGGCTCCAGGGATGTGACAGGCACTCTGGGAAGGTTTGCGGGCAGAGTGCTTGGGAGCTCTCTCGGGAACTCGGGGAGCGTTACCATGGCCACCACCGAGGAGCGGCCGCCACCCTGCACGTGACCTCAGGAGAGCCAGCCTGTTCTAGATTGTTCCTGGATGACCCCACCACCACCACCAGCCTCATGCAAGTCATACCTGGAGCTGCGGATAGGTGGCTGCGTCTAGAGGACAGCAAGGTGCGATGACAGCCACACAGTTTGTCCGCTAATTGGAATTTGCAGTTCTGGTTATGGCTAAATGCAAGGATTGAGCACAGAAGCCCCACGCCGGGTGTAGGTGGCGGGGCTCAAATGCTCACAGCCTGGATGGGTGGAAGGCAGGCTTGCTGCTGCAGCCTCCTGCCTGCCGGTCCTGCTGCCATGACACCCTGACCTGAGCCAGCCATCTAGGAACTGGCACTGCTACAAATTGGGAGCTGAAACAAATCTTTTCCTTCTCTAACTTGTGGGTGTTCGGTATTTTGTCCCAGCAGCTATAAAGTAACTAAAACAACAGGGTTCAAAACAAAATTCACCAGGTGGGTACATACTGGGAAATGGAACAGTACAGGAGAAATACACAGGAATTGCAGGCACATACGCACCCCAATACTGGCTCCTCCGACTTCATAAATACTGTAGGCATTACGGGGTCCCTCAGGCAATGCAGTAGGTACAATTATGAAATCATGTAATTAGGGGATAACCATAGAAAACTGAAGAAACTAAGTCTAAATCATTGTTGTTTAGTTAAACAGATCTTTACTTTTTCATTTTATACATAGGGTCTTAACAATATAGTTCAGCTTGCCCTTGAACTCACGATGTACTCTATATTTTGGCCCAGTAGTCAGGGCAGTTCTCTTGCCTCAGGATCTGGTGTGGTAGGGTTATAGGTGCACCCACTACTTCTGGAGATAAAGTGCAGGTCTTACGCAAGAACAGTCATACACGGAGCTACCTCTACAGCTTTGTATATTTTAGTGAGACACGGGTCTCACTAAAATGCACAGGGCAGTTTTATCATGCAGTTCATGTGTGCTTTGACTGGGTGAGGTTATAGACAGAACCCACTTCCATCGGTAAACTTTTTGATGATAAGTTGATAGCAGATAAATATGCTCCAAAAAGAATCTCATTTTTTTACTTTTCTTCTAGTTGGAATAGTTCATAAGTATTAGAAATAATGGCTGGCTAGAGAGCTCAGTGGATTAAAGCATCTGCTTAGGCAGACACAGGGGCCAGAGGTTCTATCCCTGGCCTGCCGTGCTGGCCCTGGCCCGGGTGCTGAGATGGTAATTGAGACTGGATATAGTGGCGTGCACCTGTAATCCCAGGGCTTGGGAGGCTGAAACACAGGAAGATCACTCTGAGTCTGATCTAAGTAATGAGACCCTGTAGACCTGTACTAAATACAATTAAAAAGAAATGAGCTGCAGTAAAATTAATTTTATTTTGAAGCATGTGAAAAGAAATACTATCTTCTTCAATGTAGCATATTTCATAAAGTACATGAGACATTTGACATTTTATTGCAATGTTAACATTAATTTTTTCCAGGAATGGTGGGGTACACATGTAACCCAAGTACTTGGGAGAACAGAAAAAATAAATCAATAAATAAATATTTAGGCCAGCCAAATAGCTCACCGGAGTAAAGCACCTGCAAGCAGATGCAGGGGCCGGGGTTCAATTCCCAGGCCTGCCATGCCGGCCCCGCCCCCAGGGCGCACTGAGGCAGCAATTGAAACTGGAAACTTTGGTGCATGCCTATAATCCCAGCACTTGGGAGGCTGTAAACAGGCAGATCACTATGAGTCTGTTCTAGTAGTGAGACCCTGAACACTCCCCAGACCCTTCCCTAAAATACAGAGAAAAAATAAATAAGTACTTGGGAGGCTGAGGCAGGAGGATCACTGTGAGTTTGGGGCCATGCTGAGGAACATAGTAAGCACAGGGCAAAACTGAACTACAAGAGAGACATGTCTTTTAAAAAAGATCTTTACAAGCCGGGCATGGTGGCGCAGGCCTGTAATCCCAGCACTCGGGAGGCTGAGGCAGGAGGATTGTTGTGAGTTCGAGACCAGCCTGAGCTACACAGTGAGCTCAAGGCCAGCCTGAACTGCACAGTGAGACCCTGTCTCAAAAAGACAAAAAAAAAAAAAAAAAAACTTTACAAAGTGTTCCACTATATACAGTGGAACACTGTATATACAGTGTCAGAGTATATATTCTTCTCAGCTGCACCTGTGACATTCTCCAGAAGAGACCATGTACTGGCACATACAGCACACATACAGTAAAGGCATGAATTGTCTCACACATATTATTCAACCACAGCGCAGTGAAACCATAAATTATTGACAACAGAAATTCCAAAAACTCCACAACATATGGAAATCAAATAACAACCTCCTGAACAATCAATGGCTCAAAGATAAAATTAAAGAAGAAACTAAACAATATTTACAATGAAACAAAAATGCTGTATTGAGAGAGAAATGGATGGTGGGAAATTTGTGCATTAGGAAAACAGAATGAGCGCAAATAAATAATTTTTTTCTTTATGATAGAACCGGGAATTGAACTCAGGCCCTTGCACTTGCTAGGGAAGTGCTTATTATACTGAGCCATCTCGCCAGCCCCCACCAAATAAACAATCTTTTTTTTTTTTTTTTTTTTTGTCTTTTTGAGACATGGTCTCACTATGCAGTTCGGGCTGGCCTTTAAGCTCACTTTGTAGCTCAGGCTGGTCTCGAACTCACAGCAATCCTGCCTCAGCCTCCCGAGTGCTGGGATTACAGGCCTGCACCACCACGCCCGGCTAAATAAACGATCTTATGCTGCACCTCAAGCTCCTAGAAAAAAAAGATCAAGTCAAGCCCAAAACCAAAGAAAGCAGGAAATTATGAAACTCAGAACAGAAATTAACGTAATGGAGGCTCAGAAGACAATACAAAGAGTTAATGAATGGAACCGTTGGTTCTTTGAAAAGATAAATAAAATTGATAAATCCCTAGCCTATCTTATTAAAAAAAAAAAAAGGAAAAACTCGTTGATGCAATAAAGAATGAAAAAGTGAAATCCCTACAGATGTTACAGAAATTGAGTATCTATTTCCAAAACTTTCACTCTCACAAGATGAAAACAGAAGAAATGGACAGATATCTAAATAAATACAAACTACTAAAGGTGAACCAAGAAGATATAAGAATTCTGAATAACCCAATATCAGTGAATAGAATTGAGTATGTAATTTAAAAAATCTACCAACAAGTAAAATCCCAGGTCCTGAACGATTCACAGCTGAATTGCACAAGAATTTTTTTTTTTTTTTTTTTTTTTTTTTTTTTTTTTTTTTTTTTTTTTTTTTTTTTTTTTTTTTTTGTCTTTTTGAGACAAGGTCTCACTATGCAGTTCAGGCTGGCCTTAAGCTCATTTTGTAGCTCAGGCTGGTCTCGAACTCACAACAATCATCCTGCCTCAGCCTCCTGAGTGCTGGGATTACAAGCGTGCGCCACCACGCCCGGTTCAGCACAAGAAATTTAGAGAAGGCTTAAATGTAAATCCTTCTCAAACTCTTCACCTTGCAGAGGGCCAGGGAGACGGCTCAGTGGAATAAGTGCTTCCCTGGCAAGCACAACGGTCTGAGTTCAATCCCTGGTTCTGCCAAAAAAACAAAAACTTCAGATATATTCAAACTCTTCACCTTGAATAGCAACTCATTACGTGAGGCCAGTACTACCCTGATATCAAAAGCAGAGCAAACCCCAACTAAAAAAAGAGAACAACAGGTCCATCTCCCTAATGAACATAGATGCAAAAAGACTCAAAAACATCTAAACACACAGAACACAGCAAATTATCGAGAAGATTATGCACCACAAGCAAGTAAGATTCATCCCAGGAACGCAGGCATGGTTTAATTTATGCAAATCCGTAAATGTAATACAATCACCACGTCAACAGAGCCAGAGACCACAACCACATGATCATCTCAATAACATCCAAAAACAAAAAATGAACACAAATCAGTCTGACAAAGGAGGTTAAAAGTGGCCGGGCGTGGTGGCGCATGCCTGTAATCCCAGCACTCGGGAGGCTGAGGCAGGAGGATTGTTGTGAGTTCGAGACCAGCGTGAGCTACAAAGTGAGTTTAAGGCCAGCCTGAACTGCATAGTGAGACCCTGTCTCAAAAAGACAAAAAAAAAAAAAAAAAAAAAGAGGTTAAAAGATTTATACAGTGAAAATTATAGTACTCTGAAAGAACAGACTGAAGAGAATTGTTTTTTTTTAATGGAAAGACATTCTTTGTTCCTGGATAGGAAGAATCAACATTGTAAAATGTATATGCCCAAAATTATACAAAAATAAATAAATAATAAATAAATAAATAAATGGCCGGGGAGATGGTTCAGTGGAATAAACGCTTCCCTGGCAAATGCAAAGGCCTGAGTTCAATTCCTGGTTCCGCCAAAAAAAAAAAAAGTTATATAGATTCAATGCAATTCCAATTAAAATACTATTAGTATGCCTCACAGATCTAGAGAAAGCATTTCTAAAATTCATCTAGAAACAAGAATCTCAGAATATCAGAAGCAGTCCTGAGCAGCAAAAGAAAATCCAGAGGCATCACAATCCCTGACTT
Source organism: Ctenomys sociabilis (assembly GCA_004027165.1). Classification (NCBI taxonomy): domain Eukaryota; kingdom Metazoa; phylum Chordata; class Mammalia; order Rodentia; family Ctenomyidae; genus Ctenomys; species Ctenomys sociabilis. Next base: position 12,127 of record PVKA01029596.1, read on the forward strand.
GAAATTATACTCCAAAGCTACTGTGATAAAATCAGCATGATGAGCCAGCCAGATAGCCCAGCGGACTAAAGTGCCTGCCTAGGCAGGGTGCAGCAGCTGGCATTTGATCCCCAGTGCGCTGTGCCAGACCCCCCCCCCCCGAGCATGCTGAGACATTGATTGATACTGGTCGTGGTGATGTGTGTCTGTAATCCCAGGACTTGGGAGGCTGAAAACAGGAAACTCACTATGAATCCAAATCCAATCTGCGTAGTGAGACCTTATAGACCCGTCCTAAAATTTTACATATATATATATATATATATATATATGGTACTAGCAAAAATTAGGTCTGAGGATCAATGGAACAGATTAGAAGATACAAGACAAAACTACAAACATATTAAGTCATGTTATCATTGACAAAAAGGCTAAACATTCACTTGAAGAAAAATAGCCTCATTTCTTTTTTGTCTTTTTTTTTTTTTTTTTTTTTTTTTTTTTTTTTTTTTTTTTTTTTTTTTTTTTTTTTTTTTTTTTTTTTTTTTTTTTTTTTTTTTTTTTTTTTGAGACAGTCTCACTATGCAGCTCAGGCTGGCCTTAAGCTCACTTTATAGCTCAGGCTGGTCTCGAACTCGCAACAATCGTCCTGCCTCAGCCTCCTGAGTGCTGGACAGCCTCATTAATCAATGGTGCTGGAAAGCTGACTTTCCACATGCTGCAAGCTAAAATTGGACCCATGCCTATCACTATGCATTTAGCTACTGTCAAAATGGATCAAAGATTTAAACATTAAAACAGAAACACTAAATATCCTGGAAGATAATGAGGCAGAAATTGTAAAGTCATAGGATTAAGAAGAGAGTTTATTACCCAAAATAAAACTGCACAGGAAATACTTCAAAGAGTCAACAACTAGGACCTCATCTGTTTGAAAATTTCTGCACATCAAAAGAAATCACCAACAGAGTGAAAAGAAAGCCGTGAATTAGGAAAAGAATTACAGCTGTTCCTCAAAGGACTTCTTATCTAGAACTTATAAAGAATTTTAAAATATCAGGCCTACAAAATTCAAAGCCCTTATCCAAAAATGGGCATCTACACTTGAAAAATGAGGAAATACAAATAAATGGCAAATAAAAATATGAAAAAATGTTCAACACCATTGGTTATTCAGGAGATGCAAATTAAAACAATGCTGAGATTTCCACCTTATGAGCCAAAGGATGGCTGTCATGAAGAAGTCAACCAATTACAAATGCCGGAGGGAATGTGGGAAAAAAAGAAACCCTTCTCCACTGTTGGTGAGCCTGCAGGCTGGTACAACCACGGTGGAAATCAGAGTGGAGATTTCTCAAAAGCTCAGATTGGAGGCTCCATTCTACCTAGCCATTCACTTCCTGGGTATCTTTGCAGAAGAACTGAAAACATCACATCGCAGTGATTTGTATGCCTTTATGTAGCAGCGTAATCTGTCATAGCTAAATCTTTGAAGCAGCCCAAATGCCTACTATCTGAGAAATGGATAAAGAAGATGTGATATTTTTACACAAGCAATTTTTCTAGCTAAAAAAGGCATACATTTTTAGCTATAAATGATATAAATTTGAGGTTTTCATCAGTAAATGGATGCAACTAGAGACCACCCTCTGAAGTGAAGGAAATCAGAAACAGATGTGCAAACGTCGTATCATCTCGCCAGTGTAAGAACCCGAAAGGAATAAAATCTGAAGGGTACAACGGACACTGTGAAGAGGAAATGAACCTGTTCAACAGGAAGGAATTACAAAATGAGAAGAACAGGACAGGGATTGTGGGAAACAGCTGTTTATAAGCAAGACGGTGTAGGTAGTTGTACTGTGAATTTCTGCTAATCTATAGAAAGAAGCAGTTAATGCTTATTTTTGTTGTGTTTTTTCATTTTTTTCTCTCTTAATTTCTTATATCTTTTCTTTCTTTTTCCAATTTTGCATGCATATACCTGGTAATCTGAAGAATTAATTTGAAGTAAACACAGTGCAATACAAGAAATACTGTCAAGCTCACATCAGTTTGTTTAGTGAGATTCTGTACCCTTTCTAATTTGTTATTACTTTTTGTATTTTCTTTAAAAAATTTTTTAAAAAATGATTCAACAACAACAAAAAAACACAATAGACAAAAGTAATGTGGCATTTGAGGTCCTGGGAAGATGACAGTTCTTGTGGCTTAAAGCCCATCTTCCCTGAACTGGCAACTGGTTGTTGGGAAGGTAACTTCAAGGGGCATGTAGGGAACAGCTGAGGCCAAAGGGAGAGAAAGTGAGCAAGACCTGCAGATGGAACAAAGACATTCCAAGTAGTAAATCTTTCCTGTTTTATCTCTAAGGGCAGCAGTTGTTGCTCTGGAGTTCTTTGTGAGAGTCAGCGCCCTCAGCTGTGGTGGTATCCGGCTATGCCCAAGTTGCGGGTCACCAAAGGCTTCTACTATGGCCATTGGCATGGACAGCTCTTTCTCAAGCCAGCCCCTGCCTCAGCAACTGTTTTAGGCTGGGAACAGCCTCCCAAGTGAAGGCAGAAAGTCATTTATTAATTCGAAAGCCCTCTCAGCGCTGTCTCAGTGTGGCTTCCACCCCCCCCCAGCACTTTAGTTCTCTCACCCTTTCTTGTACCACTTCAACTGCATGCTTATTGGCTCATGTTTCCTGCCCCAAATTGCTTTTCAATAGCATGGCTCACCCACACACTTGCAAATACGATGCCTTGGCTTCACGTTATAGAAGACAAAACAGGACTGCAGTTGACCCACATCACCATGTGAGATGTATCAACTTTCTAAAGTGTTCTTTCTCTACTTGGATGGATGCTTTGCGGAGATTGTCTTCTGGAACCCTTCCCAAGCTCCTCAACTGATCCACCCTTCATCTGCCCATCTGTCTGCGTGTGCATCTGTCCATCAATCCACTTATGCAAATAGTATCTATTGAGTACTCACACTGGCCCTGCTCTTCTGCATCACTTTCTGGGAATTCAACAGTAAGCCAAACAAACTCTCCTGACCCTGTATAGGCTATGCGGGAAAGACAGAGCACAACATGTACACAAGTGCACAGGCGTCACATGAGCTCAGAGTGAGTTCCAGGGGGAAGAACAAAGCAGAGATGGATGTGGGGCAGGACAGTGGGCAGAGAGGCGCTGCTATTTCCAACAGGATATGCCCAGAAGAACCCAGTACAATGTGAGGATTGAGTGGCTATTGGAAGGGAGAGAATGAATGATGAGGGCTGTCCAGGGAGTCACAGCAACTGCTAAAGGGTGACCTGTGGCACTGTGTGAAGAGGACCATGGCATCGAGCACAGGGGGCTGTCACATTGCACCAGAAAGTCCAGGATCGTGACGGTTCTCGGTTTGCTCTTCTTGCTCAGAGTTCCGTCTTCCACTCTTTTCCTCTGAGTCCCTGTGAATTTGTGGGTCGTTTTCTGTAGTTGTGTGTGGAGACATCCTCACATTTTCATTAGGATTGTCTAACGTCTGTCAAACACTCACTCTGCAATCGTGGCCATTCTGGCAGTCTTGTATTTATCCAGGATCA
>PVKA01029596.1:15776-28250 GCA_004027165.1 Ctenomys sociabilis
TTTTTTTTTTTTTGGATCATCCTACAGTAGTAAATCTGATTATTAAATTTAAGAATCTTATTTATTTATTTATTTAGTCTCTTTGAGACAGGGTCTCACTATGCAGTTCAGGCTGGCCTTAAGCTCACTTTGTAGCTCAGGCTGGTCTCGAACTCACAACAATCCTCCTGCCTCAGCCTCCCGAGTGCTGGGATTACAGGCATGCGCCACCAAGCCCGGCTAAATTTAAGCATCTTTTGGCCCCACCCCAAGGTGTGCTGAGACAAACGGAGGTGATGTGGTGGCCCTGCCTGTAATCCGAGTATTTGGGAGGCTAAAAAACAGGACGATCTCTATGGGTCCAATCTGTGTAGTGAGACCCTGTAGACCCTGTACTAAAAAAAAAAAAAAAGAAAAGAAAAAGAAAAAAATTTAGGAGTTTGATTTTTTTTATAGGTCTACCACATAAAGGAACAGGTAATACTCTAATAATAATAATTTAACTCATTCTCCTGTATCTGTATCCATCTTTATTTTTTTCTCCTTCCATAATTGCTATGGCTAAAGCAAGAGTTAATAATAGTGTATTAAGGGGCCAGGGAGATGGCTCAGTACAATAAGCACTTCCCTGGCAAGTCTGAGTTCAATCCCCTGTCCCTCAAAAAAAAAAAAAAAAAGAGGGGCCAGGGAGATGGCTCAGTGGAATAAGTGCTTCCCTGGCAAGCGCAAGGGCCTGAGTTCAATCCCCGGTTCTGCAAAAAAAAAAAAAAGTATATTAAAAGAGTTGTGAAAAAAAAACAGTTGTCGTCCCAGGAGACCTACATGTTTTCTCAATTTTTGAGAAAATGCAGTTTATACACATGTAATGTATTATTACCAGTAGATTTTTTTTTCTTTCTTTCTTTTTTTCCCCCCAGAACCAGGGATTGAACTCAGGCCCTTGCCAGGGAAGCGCTTATTCCACTGGGCCACCTCCCCGGCCTTACCAGTAGATTTTTCATAAGTGGTTTTCACCAGAAAGAATCAAGGTCATTGTATACCTTTTTTTCTTTTTTTAAAGGGGGCGGGGGTTGGGGGGTGGGGCTGGGAACTGAACTTAGGGCCTTGTGCTTGCCTGGAAGGTGCTGTGCAGTGACCTGCATGCCAAAGCCAGTCTATACGTACTTTCTTCACAGTTTTCTCCATGACTAAATATTGGATTTTGTCAGTCTTTTTGTCGCCTGAAATGAATGTGATGTTTTACATTGTTTTGTTAGTTATAATTTTATTTATATATTCTCATCTTAATACATTTGTTAACAAAAAAAACATTTAAAAAATAAATTTGTTCCTCGCACAAAAAATAATACACCTGTTCCTTATAATAACTTTGGAGGCAGGTTGCCCTTGTCTGTATAGAGCCCGGAGCTACGTCATGGTGTTACTTACACCCACACGTTGTCCTGAGTCGTGCTGCCCAGTTCATTCACAAATTTGCTCTTTCTGCTCAGAGCTGCATTTTCTGCCCTTTTTCTTCTGACTTCACAGGAATTGCCAGGTTTTCTGTAGTTGTGTGTGGAAACACCCCCACATTTTCATTTAACTTGCCTCCCATGTGAACATGCATTGTGATCTGTATTTTTCATTTCTAATTGCATGGATCTGGATCTCTTCTTTCCTTGAGTAAAATCAGCTATAACATTGGCTATCTTCTTCAATCTTTCAGCCAGCTGTTTGATACCTTTCTATTGTTTATTCTGCTTATTCATGTCTGACTTTGTCCTCATCATACCCTTTCTCATGAGGGCTTTGGATCTGGATTTCTCGTATTTATTGATGTTGAGGACTGGCCAAATAGTTTAGCGGTTCAATCCCCCCGGCCTGCTGTGTCAGCCCGCCCCCACGGCCCATCGAGGCAATTCAGACTGGGTGTGGTGGCAGGTGCCTGTACTCCCAGCCCTTGGGAGGCTGTAAACAGGCAGATCACTATGAGTCTGATCTGGTAGTGAGACCCTGGACACCCTGTAGACCCTTCCCTAAAATACCACCAAAAAAGTTATTGATGTTAAGCTCATTGGGTTTGTATGACGTGGACATAGACCATTTCAGCTCCCTTAGCAGTACTTTCATTCTTGCTTGTAGACTCCTGTATGTTATAGTGGCTGTATAATTTGATTTAGGAATTTTCTAATGCTTTATTTAATTTCTCCCAAGATGTTTTACTTGTGCAAATGATGTTTTATAGTTCCCACGTGTTTGCAGTGGTGACCTGTTTTTTGCCATTGCTTTCTGGTTTCATTGCCCTCTGACCTGATAATTGGCATGCCACCATTTTTTTGAGAGATAAGTAAGGCCTTTATGTAGAGAGAAGCAAGATGTGGTGGTGGCAGCATGGTGGACAGCACGGCAGTGGGGTAGCGCTGAGGGTAGGGCTGAGGCCATCAATGGGAAAAGGCGCCCTGAAAGCGGGCCTTCTCCTCCTGATCTTTCTGCCAGATCTGCGCCTCCAAGTCTCGCAATCCTCAGTTCACAGTGGTCTCCAGGGCGGGGTCCAGCTCGAGCCCCTTGGCAAAGTCTTCCTGGGCCTCCTGGGCACACACAGCTGCATGGGCCCTGTGAGGCAGGCAACGCCATCATAGCACCTGGCAGCCACCTCCTTCACGTGCCCCTCACGGCACAAACGGTTGCCCTCCTGGTGGATGTGGGGCTCTGCCTCTGCCTTCTTGTCATCTGGCACTGCCCATGGGCCCCGCTGGCATGTGCCGGGGCTCTCCACCATCAGCAGTGGAAGGTGGAAGATGAGGACCTGCGGGTTCTGCTGCAGGGCGTCCAGGTCCGCGTGACCCGGGGAGCTGTGCTCCTGCATCTCGGCAGTGCCACAGCAGTGTCGCTGGCCTCCAGCAGGAATGTTTGGGAGACTCCTGGCCACCGGCGGATAGAGGGTCACATGCTTGGTGTCACAGAACTGGGCAACCTCCCCCGCACGCATGGTGCACAGGATGGCCTTCCACACAGGCAGCTTGGACTCCTTGCTGATGACGAGCTCCATGGGCTTGTCCCGTGCCCGGCTGTCATTCAGCAGCGTCCTTGTTACCGCTGTGCAGTTTCTGGTAGTGGAACGTGGCCGTGGTTCCATCCTGTAAGCCAGGGAGCTCTCCCAGGCCTTCCTGTGTCACACGCTTACAGAACCCATCCTCTCAGAGTCCAGCTACGATAGCCAGCGTCCTTCTCCACTGCTTTTGGTAACTTCCAGACACCATGCAACAATTTTGATTCTCTTTTATTTATAGGATTTTTTTTTTTTTTAACAAGGTCTCACTATGCAGCCCACATTCACAGAGATCCTCCTGCTTCCTGCCTCCCTAGGGCTGGGATTACAGGCACGCGCCACCATGCCCGGACTCCATCGCTGGCTCAGCACACCTGAAGGCGGGCCCGGTGTCTCTTTTATTTATATAAAAATACTTTTTTAAAGCCGGGCGTGGTGGCGCAGGCCTGTAATCCCAGCACTCGGGAGGCTGAGGCAGGAGGATTGTTGTGAGTTCGAGACCAGCCTGAGCTACAAAGTGAGCTTAAGGCCAGCCTGAGCTGCATAGTGAGACCCTGCCTCAAAAAGACAAAAAAAAAAAAAAGACAAAAAAAAAATACTTTTTAAATATTAATAACTTATTTGGTACAGCATTTCAATGTACAGCTCAGACTCTTAAGAGATCCTCCTGCCTCAGCCTCCTCAGGACTGGGATTACAGGCATGTACCACCATGCCTGGTTTTATTGGCCAGCACAGCATGCCTGGGGCTCCAGGGCCGGTACCAAGGGGTACTGGGTATTAAACCGGGGTCCTTGCCCTTGCCAGTCAGGTGCTTAGACCGCTGAGCTACCTTCCCAGCCCCTATATAAGAATGTTTTACAGTCTAGTACATGCTGTAATTTGGAAAATGGCCCATCTGCTTGTGAAAAGAGTATGTACCCTCTTCTTCCTGCATGGTCCTTCTGTAGATATTGGCAAAATGCACTTGTTGAAAACTCTGCTTCAACTCTGATTTCTTTTTGAGCTTGCCAGGGAAGCACTTACTCCACTGAGCCATCTTCCCGGCCCCAGAAAACATCTCTTTTCTGTCTCTTTTGTGGTGGACTGGGTATTGAACTCAAGCCCTTGTGCTTGCCAAGGAAGCGCTTATTCCACTAAGCCATCTCCCAGGCCCCTTTCTGATTTCTTTTTAACTTCTGTGTCTACTTGATCGGTTTCTGTATCTAGTTGATTGGTTCACTTGTGACAGTGGATTATTGTAATTCATTACACTTTTATACTTTGAATTTCATATCCAGTATTGTTCATTTTATTGTGACTGCTGTTTTGTGCATAAAGGCTGACAGTTGTCATCCCTTCTTCCTGTAACGTGCACATAACCAACAGGCAAGAGTTTATCTACTCATTAGTTTTGGCTTGACATCCACCTTATCCAAAATTATGGGAAAAAAATTTAGGCTAGCCATTCCAGCTTCCTTCCTGATTCCTATTCCATGGAATATTGTATTTTTAACCAATATTTTATTTTCAATGGATGAATTTCATTTTAAATTGCTTCTTGTATAGCATACATGGTTGACTTTGTTTCTTGATCACTTATTTCAATCTGTGTTTTGACAAGGAAGAACAGAACCCCTGATGACATGAGTAAGAACATTGCTTCATGGAACACAGGGCTTTGTTGATTTGTTTTTTTAGACTGGCTCTTACCATCTATTCAGCCTGTCCTTCACCTCACCATGTTGGTCTAGAATTCACACAGATTGTCTTGCCTCAACCTTCCATGTTCTAGGGTATAGGCCTGTGCAGAAAAAGTACAAGATTTGCCCAAGAATGTTAGAGGCAGGGAGTTACATCTGTAGGGGTTTCTGTTTTTTTTTGGCAGAACTGGGGATTTTGCGCTTGCCAGGGAAGCGCTTATTTCACTGAACCCTCTCCCTGGCCCTTTATCTTCTCTTTCTTTCCTTTTTTTTTTTTTTTTTTTTTTTGAGACAGAGTCTCACTATTCAGTTCAAGCTGGCCTTAAACTCACTTTGTAGCTCAGACTGGTCTTGAACTCACAACAATCCTTCTGCCTCAGCCTCCCGAGTGCTGGGATTACAGGCTTGTGCCACCACGCCCGGCTATAACGGGCTTTTTGAGTTGAGTCTGGTTTTGGATTCTTTTGGTTACAATGATGATAAGATTTAGAAATGAACTGTATTATCATTAGTCCCATATTTAGGCATGTTAATGGTAGTCTGGTACTGTGCAACATAGCAAAGGGCACGAAGCAAACGATTTAATATTCCATTGTGAACCAGACATAAATTCTTCCAATGTTTGGTGAATGCCTGTGCAACCTATACATAAAAAGCTAAGGACTGCCATGAGTTCAAGCCAGCCTGTGCTATGTCAACACCCTGTCTCGAAAAAATCTAGACTCCAGACAAAATTTGTAACACATTCCACACTTGGTGGCTAATTTTATTGTGTATGCATAATAAACTCCCACGATTATGAAGTACACTATCCATGACACTAGGACGACATGGCATCTGTCACTTACACGGGGCTGTGCGGGATTGGAATGGGACCCCGTGGTACGCTGAGCAGCTACCGAATTGCAGGACAAAACAATACAGGATATTCTACAAAGCACTGTGGTGCCAGCAAGTAAGAAGGTAAAATAGGACACGCCGGCCAGGTGGGCTCGGGCCGGGTGGGCTCGGGCCGGGTGGGCTCGGGTCAGGTGGCTCACAGACAGCTTTCAGTGTTATGCAGTACAAGCGACACCATTTCACTGAACCACTAGACAATGGTAGCGATGCATGGAGGCAAAAGTCTATATGTTTTCTCTAAAACTGATAAAATGAATCACAAAATTTACTCAATTTCTCTTTTAAAACTTGATTTGAGCTTCCCCAAGTCATCATTTTCTAAAGCACAAATTGTATCACCAGCATTTAAAAAAAAAAAAAAAATCTTTCATTGAGAATAGAAAGCTGGGGTCAGGGGAGATGGCTCACTGGAATAAGCGCTTCCCTGGCAAGCACAAGGACCTGAGTTCAATCCCCAGTTCTGCCAAAAAAGAGAGACAGAGAATAGGAAGCTGTCCAAAGTAACATTAACATGGTCCAAAATTGCTGTTCCTGCAGATAAATTGTATCAATACTGGTAACTAGCAAGTAAGGAAAAGTTTTAATTACATTGCATCTGTGAGAAAGTGTATGGCTAGTCTCTGGTAGTAGATTCACCAAAAGACTTTTTTACACGAGTTGCACATTTAACTCACAAAGCATAGCAATATGAGCATGAAAAGTAAATTTTCATGATTAAAAAAATAATGCACCGCGTGTAATCTAAAATTGTTAGGATACATATCTTTTCTTAGAATATTAAAAATTGGCTAATTTACACTGCCTGAAAACAGATCAACAATTAAGCACATCCATAGAGATTACTAGTAATAAAATTACAAAACACGATAGCCAATTAAAAATTCTTGCTATAGGGCCCGGGGAGATGGCTCAGTAGCATAAGTGCTTCTCTGGCAAGTGCAAGGGCCTGAGTTCAATCCCTGGTTCTGCCACACACACAAAAAAATCTTGCTACAGTACGGGATGTGGGCAGCAGCACTTCAAATACAAGATAGAGGAAAAATCCTTAGTTACGGAAAGGGCTGTGGATTAAAGCACCTACACACAGGTGCAGGGGCCAGAGGTTCAATATCCAAGCCTGCCATGTTGGCCCTGCCCTTGGGGCACACTGAGCCAGCAACAGAGACTGGGTGTGGCGGGGCATGCCTGTAATCCCAGCACTTGGGAGGCTGCAAACAGGAGAATCATTGTGAGTTATTAGACTTTCTTATGAGATTCTCTACTTACTGCATCTATAAACTTTCTCTCAAGTGTACTTCATGTACTTACAACGCCTGTGTATTCACACATTGCTGTTTCAAAACTATTCCATCATGTCCTTGACGATTACCTGTAAGCTTTCCTACATTGTCTACACACTGCACTCAAAAGAGAACATGTGGCTAGTTTTCCCTCATTATCTACATAAGAACTGTGTTCCTGGGAGTTATTCCAAGTTTCTAACCACCTCTGTGCATGGTAAAAGCTTTCCCACATGCCTTAGTTTCTTCCCACTGTGAGAAAAGTATATGTGGCTGTCTGTTTAATATAAAAGCTTTCCTGATAGCTCAGCAGATTAAAGCTCCTGCTTAGGCAGAGGCAGGGGCCAGGGATTCAGATCCTTGGCATGCAGTCAGCCCCACCCCAGGGTGCACTGAGGTGATTGAGGATGGGTGTGGTGGCACATCCCTAGAATCCCAGGGCTTGGGAGGCTGAAAAACTGGAAGGTTCACTTAAGTCCGATCTGCTCAGTGAGACCCTGCAGACCCTGTACTAAGTACATAAATATAAAACTTTCCAACATTGCTCATACAGGGCTTCTGGTGTGAGTTTTTTCATGTATTTTCCAACGTGTTTGTCCACTAAACGCTTTCCCACAGTGCCTACATACAAATGGTTTCTCCCCAGTGTGAGTCCGTTCATGACTTTGACAAATAGCACTTGTTATGAAAGCTTTCCCACAATGCTTACATGCAAAAGGTTTTTCCCCCGTGTGAGTTCTTTTATGCACCTGACAATTATATTGTCTGTTGAAAGCTTTCCCACAGTGGTTACATACATATGGTTTCTCGCCAGTGTGAGTCTGTTCATGCATTTTACAAACATTACTTATGCTGAAAGCTTTTCCGCACTGCTTACATACATAGGGTTTCTCCCCCGTGTGAGTTCTCTTATGTACTTCACATCTATACTGCCTGCTGAAAGCCTTCCCACATTGGTTACATACATAGGGTTTCTCCCCACTGTGAGTGCTTACATGTGTCTTATAATCCCTCTGTGCAACATAGGCTTTCCCACATTGCTTACATACATAGGGCTTCTCCCCAGTGTGAGTCCTCTTGTGTGTCTGCCAACCTGATTTCCTGCTGAATGATTTCCCACATTGTGTGCATACGTAGGGCTTCTGCCCAGTGTGCATCCATTCATGAGTTTGACAAAGGGTCCTTGTGTGGAAACATTTTCCACATTGTTTACACGCATAGGGTTTCTCTCCGGTGTGAATTCTTTCATGGTTTCGACACTTATGGGACGTTGTGAAAGCTTTCGCACAGTACTTACATATATAGGGTTTCTCTCCAGTGTGAGTCCGTTCATGTCTCTTAAAATCTGTTTGTCTGACAAAAGCTTTCCCACACTGCTTACACACATAAGGCTTCTCTCCAGTGTGAGTCCGTATATGTGTTTCACGATCTCTGTGTCTCATAAAGGCTTTTCCACAATGATTACATGCATAGGGTTTCTCCCCAGTGTGAGCCTGCATATGCAACTCATAACCTCTGAGTGTGATAAACGCTTTCCCACATTGCTCACATACATAGGGTTTCTCCCCAGTATGAGCCCATACATGAAGTTGGGAAGTTCTGCGTGTTTTGAAAGCTTTTCCACACTGCTGACATACATAGGGTTTCTCTGCACTGTGGGTTCTTTCATGTTCTTGACAACTACCGTGCCTGCTGAAAGCTTTTCCACATTGCTTACACAGATAAGGTTTTTCCCCAGTATGAGTCCGTTCGTGAATTTTACAAACGCTATTCGTTCTGAAAGTTTTGCCACACTGCTTACATGCGTAGGGTTTCTCTCCAGTGTGAATTCTTTCATGGATTTGACACTTATAATGTGTGCTGAAAGCTCTCCCACACTGCTTACATGCATAAGGTTTCTCACCAGTGTGAATTCTTTCATGTATTTGATGTTTATGATGTGTGCTGAAAGCCTTCCCACATTGCTTACATATATAGGGTTTCTCCCCAGAGTGTGCTCGTTCATGCCTTTGCCAATTATCGGTTCTGCTGAAAGCTTTCCCACAATGCTTGCATACATAAGGTTTCTCACCAGTGTGAACTCGTTCATGCATTTGCCAATTCCCTTTTCTGCTGAAAGGCTTCCCACAGTGCTTACATATGTAACGTATCTGCCCATTGTAAGTTCTTCTGTAATTGCCTAATGAATTGTTAATGAAGCATTTTCCATAGTGGTTACCTACATGGGTTTCTTCTACACAGTGAGCTTTTTCATGTGTCTGATGATCATTGTAAGAATTAAGATCTTTACCCCATAGTAGAAATGTATACATGTTCACTTCACTGTGACTGTTTTCCCACCTTTGAACACCACCTATAAATGATAATACATCTGGGTCCTCTTCAATGGTCCGTTCTTCAGTGCAGTCAGGATAGGATTCTGTACATGCCATATATTCATGAGGTTTCTCCCTAAGACTTAAGCTTGCATGTTTCTCATAGGACTGGAATTCTGTGCAGGCTTTACCATGTTTGTTACAGGCAGAAAGCTTCTCTTGAGATCCCCACTGCTCATATGGCTTGAGGGCAGTGTTGGCCAGGAAGGGCCCATCTGCGGATGGATGACCAGCCGGGGGCCCTCTGGAGGAAAGGCTTTCACCTGGCTGTATACCAACAACTGTCAGGTGCGCATCTGGATCTGAAGTCTCAGAAACCATTTCTCCATATTGATACCATAAATTATTGTCACAGGATTGCTGTACCTCTTCACTTCTGTAAAAGGGAATGAGGAAAACCAACGAATTATATTAAATCATGTCTTTTAGTAATGATTCCCCGTAAGATCTGGTTAGTTGCCTCTTAAAAATATTTCCTTATCCACACACTATACACTGCCCATGACGGCTGTTACCCACAACAGTAGGATCTGTTTGGAAGTTTGCAATCGACCCACTGCCAATATACAATTTCATTTTGAGGAACTGGAACGCGTCCTGACGAACCACGCTCCATGCACTGATGATGTCTGATCCCTTGGCTCCACGACTCTGTTTCTCCTCTTCCACTGAGCCTCTGCACCCACTCTCAAATGTTGGCTCTTTATCGTCCTCTCTGCTCTATTTAGTCCTTAATTCATGTTGTAGGATTCCAACACAAAACAGAATTGGCGATAATTGAAATTTCTGCCTGACTTATCTGATCCCCTATTATGGGCTCTAGAACCATCCACATTTCGGCACGTGTCATAACGTTCGTTTGTGGGACACTGCTCCCTTATGCGTGCACATTACAGGTTTTCAGTGCTGGAAATTGAACCCAGGGTCTCAGCATGAGATACATCCACGCATCGTTTGTTTTTGATTTGAAGCCGTCTCACCAATCGTAAAGTTGCAGAATAAGCATGAATTCATGCCCTTCCTGCTTCACTTCCTACAGTCCTATAATTCTAAACATGTCTACTCGGGCCCAGGCTCTCCCATATTTCCTTCATCAACTCATCCATGAATGGGCTTTTTCCAGATCTTATCTTTACAGGGGGCCTGCCAGTTAGCTCAGGTGTTTAAATGCCTGCTTATGCAAATACAGTCAGGTGCAGGATACCACGGTTTGATCTGATCTCTACATGCCTTACTAGACCTGCCCTTAAGGAAGCCTGAGCCAGCCAAAAAAAAAAATATCCTTCTCAACTCTTAGGGCCGGCCAAATAGCTCAACAGATTAAAGTGCTTGCAAGCAGGCACAGAGGCCGGAGTTCGATCCCCAGGCCTGCCACGGCGGCCCCACCCACTGGGCACACTGAGATGGAAATTGAGATAGCATGGTGGCACGTGCCTATAATCCCAGCTCTTGGGAGGCTGTAAACAGGCAGATCTCTATGAGGCTAATCTAGTAGTGAGACCCTGAACACTCAGTAAACTCCTCCCCGTATTAAAGTATCACTCTGATAACTGTTTTCCCATTGTGGGGAATACATACAGGAAATGTATAGCCGGATATGGCTGCGGTGGGGTGCATGCCTGTTACCTCCCCATGTGGAAGGGTGGGCATGAGGATCACGGTGAGCTCCAGGCCAGCATGGGCTGCATACCGATATCATGTCTCAAAAATAATTGGGCCGGGCTGGCAAGATAGCTCAGCGGTCTAGAGCGCCTCTCAGGGACCGCGGTTCGAGCCCCAGCACCACATGCCATGCCAGCCCCTCCCTGCAGGGCCGGCTGAGCTCATCCCCCACCCCCGCAAACAAAGAATCCGTGATGTGTAGCGAGACACTGTAATAAATAAAGGAATTAAAAAAAAATTGGGCCAAGGAGATGGCTCAGTGGAATAGGCACTTCCCTGCAAGTGCATGGGTCTGAGTTCAATCCCGAGTTCCGCAAAAACAATAAAAAAAAAAAATAAATAATAATAATAATAATTGTAGGTGGATGAAAGGAAATGTCTATTTTTCATTTTCTGTACAATCTCTATACTCAAAAAAAATAATCTATATTCATTTCTACAGATGCCGACAGCCTCACTAATAACCTAGACTGTGCCTTCCAATAGTGTGGAAAATGAACAGACTGTGGTATTTGGAGGAGTGCTTGAAAATAACTATGATCCAAACAGTGGTATTGGGGCCAGGGAGATGGCTCAGTGGAATAAGCACTTCCCTGGTTCTGCAAAGAAAAAAAAAAAAAGATAAATAAATAAATAAAATATCAGAAACTCTTTAAGCCATTCACTTTGCCAGGGAGATGGCTCAGCAGGGTAAGTGCTTTACTGAGAAGTACAAGGGCCTGAGTTCAATCCCCGGTTCCGCAGGAAAGGAAAAAACATTTTTTTGCTAGCTTCTTTATGGGGAGATAGCTCAATGGCATAAGTGCCTGCCTAGCAAGTGCAAGGTCCTGAGTTCAATCCCTGGTACCACAAAAAAAAAAAAAAAAAAAAAAAAAAAAAAAAAAAAAAAAAAAAAAAAAAAAAAAAAAAAAAAAGAGAAAAAGAAAAAAAAAAAAATTCAATCCCCAGTTCTGCCAGAAAAAATAAATAAAATAAAATAAAAACAGTGGTATTAGGGCCGGCCAGATAGGACCTCCTTTTAGACAGGAGCTTTCTTTTAGCAGACTAGAGCACCTGCTTAGGCAGAGTACAGCAGCTGAGGTTCAATCTCTGGACTGCCCTGTCAGCCCTGCCCCCAAGGCGTGCTGAGATGGAGATTGAGACCTGGTGTGGTGGTGTTCACCTGTAATCCCAGCAACTGGGAGGCTGAAAACAGGAGAATCACTACAAGTCTCTTCTACATAGTGAGGCCCTAATGACCTTGCACTAAATTTAAAAAAAAATTTTTTTTAAGTGATATTCACTGGGATCCCAAATACGTCGACAACATTTGCAATTTATCACATTGAACTATATATGTAATATCACATAGAATGTTTTGATACAAAAGTGCCCTTTTAAAACCATGCAAGCCGGGCGTGGTGGCGCAGGCCTGTAATCCCAGCACTCGGGAGGCTGAGGCAGGAGGATTGTTGAGTTCGAGACCAACCTGAGCTACAAAGTGAGCTTAAGGCCAGCCTGAACTGCATAGTGAGACCCTGTCTCAAAAAGACAAAAAAAAAAAAAAAAAAAAAAAAAAAAAAAAAAAAA